>MVAQ01000044.1:0-112945 GCA_014825775.1 Krasilnikovozyma curviuscula
GGAACCCTAGGGCTACTGGAGAGACCTTTTCTCTAGACTCTGAGAAGATCAAAGAAGAACTCAAAGAGTTTTTGGACCGTCTCTTCATCAGCAGGGAGGCCATATGCGCAGAGACGCGGGCTCGATTCTGGCTCCTACATATTCAAAATATCCTTATCTGAACTGGTTCTGCTTAGGATTTAATACCCTGCATTTATTCAGAGGCTGAATTAGCGCCGATGCAGCAAGGGCGTCAGAGAAGAAGCTGGAAAGAGGGGCGCCCACTTTGGGAACCGCTGGTACATCTGTTGAGGTGCAAAGAGATAACAATATCGCGTTATGGCGATCTCAAATTGCTTCCGTCGCAAAATGTCCTTTTGGACATCTCCTCAAATTCACCGAAGCACCTAACCCGGAAACTAAGTTGCTTCAATAACTCAACTTCCGCGAAAATCCTGCTTAGCGACGTCTGAAAGAGGGATAAGGTCTAGCACAGGGAAGCTATGATACTAAATACCAGCACATAACCTGTTGATGTACAGCTTCAAAACATCGATCATTTACCTAATTTCAGAATCATTTTCAAAGTTACCGTCATTCAAAGCGGCGATTTTCATATTTCTACCGCTATTTTGCATCTGTTTCTTCTCGCCCTGCTTCGATACGCTCACAGGATTTTCCCACAGGGTTTTACTGTCGAGTAGGGCCGGTTTCCCCACAGGGTTTTTCGCCGGCGCACTTTGCTTTGTTATTATTGCGCGCTTTGTTTACATACTTTCTTGCGGGTAACCTTACGCCGTCACATTGAGCACCTCTATTAATACTCTCAGCCCAGTAAAATAACTTATGATGTGAAGTTTCACATTGAGCAGTAAACTCATTGACTCCGTAACTCGAACAGTTGTAACCAGCAGCTTCTCATTAGGCAAAGTATATATATATTTGGACCTGGCCTACACTCTCTTTTACATGACAGTACAACCTCCTGCGTAACCTCCAAAAATGGAACATTTATCCTCATCGTTATATCTTAACTTGACTTTATAAACCAAAATCCAACCTCAATTTAATTGCCCTCAGCAGAGAGAAGGCATGGGAAAAAAGGGACTGACCAGATGATCCATTGACATTCTCAACCTTCGCCTCATCCAATCCTTCTTTCTGTGCGTTTGAGTTTAGATCCCATCCTTTTGGTTGAGAGCCTAAAAACAGTAATCCAGCTGTAGATGACGTGTTTGACGCTGCAATTGATGGTGTAAGGTCGGAAGTACCGTTAACTAAAGATCATTGAGAACCATCATGTAAGGAGATAAAGTCAGTGGTTGAAGATGGAAGAAGTTGTGAGATGCTGAGAGGGTAAACCTGATTTTAAAGAGATCGGACCGTGGAAATCTCTTGGGATATAAACCGTAACTAAACTCCACGTCAAGTTTTCAGAAATTGCATGGCTGATAGTATTATGAGAGTAAAGAAGTTCTTACCGTTACCGTTCGTACTTTTGGCTTCCAAACTGATCTTAACGCCTTCTTGTCTTTCTCCGATCTTAACGTTTACATTACCGTTGAAAGATTCCGCTTTGATTCTAACAGTGTTGTCACCAGTTTTGATACCTGTATTCGTGATACCTAAAGCTCTCACACACATGAGGAACTCATTAAGTTTTAAGCTAACAAGAAGAGCAATAAAGCGACTAGTTACCTATTCCCCAAAGATGAACATTACCATCCTTTGACTCAATCAAAACATTCCACCTCCCTAACCTTCCCTGACTTCTAACGATCGTATTTAGTCCCAGATCGATAACATGTGGTTTGAGGTTGATATGTCCAACAGAACTCTGTTGGTAGATATGTGATACTCTAGGATATGCGATGGATGGGGGACCGAAGATTGAGTAAATCATGTTTGCATTTGCGTTGAAGAAAGGAATAGAAGATGGCTGAGATGGTATAAATCCTGTAGGTCCATGATCCGGAATTGAATCTCTACTGATATTCTCCTACAGCAGAAAGACAAAATATGTTGAACGGATGACTTTAGAATAAGCTGTTCCCTTCGACGAACATAAGAACAAGAATAAGGAAGATGATGACCCACTTGAGAATTGGTAGAATCACTAACTACAGACTCAGCATAAACAGTTCCTGCGGAAAAGAAATCACTAGGCCTTTGTTGATTTTCGCATGAGTTGCTTGTAGCAGACGAGTCAGCTTTTGATTTAGAGTAGTTCTTGTCGTCTTTGACCATATCTTTAATCTGCGAGCAAGTGGGTGTAGGAAGAAAGAAAGGTCGAGGTGTACTATATATTTAAAATGTCAGATTAAACGAGCCAAAGGGTGCGCCACACGACTTCGGATCGGCGTGAGAAGCGAGATGTTTCTTATCACCATCAGAACAGAATATTAAAGAATCGACTTTGTGGTGAGTTCTTCGTTCAAGAAATCAATGGTTAATATTTAGATGACTCCTACCTCTCTCTTTCTCCTTCTTACCGGTATATTTTGATTTCAAAAAATCCCCTCTGCTCAATGTTGTCAATTTACGTTTTCATCCTGTCTTTACGCCGCACCATCCAACTGACAAATTCAACGGTTGCATTGGAGTAAAAGAAAGTACAACCATAGATGAAATTAGGATCAAATGGTTGTATGGTGATTACTTTGAGGTTGTGGATGGGAGAGGTTCTTATGAAGGCTAAAGGAAGATATTGTTAGGTTAGAAGGGCATTCTTGGTGTCCTTGTGTCTCCAGGCTAAGACTTCTCGTTTTCATACTGCTGCCTGGTTCATTTTTATATATTAAATATTGGGCGCTACACAAAGAAAAAGTTACCTGTTTTGAGTATCGGCCTCTTCCGCCCACCAGCGACGGCGTTCAAAGGCTGAGCTCACTCGACTCGACTGGGTTTCAAGGCATTCCATCTCAAAACCTGAACAGAGCTGTGCAGGGGTCAACAATGAAACTCCTCTCATTTTCTGACCTAACAGTTGAAACGGACCTGGGCACCGTCGTCGGGTTCGCAGACCCATATCCACTGTCAGACCAGTCGATTGCTATCAAACCCCCTTCCACAGCCCAGCCACTTCGACTACCCGTCGTGAAATGGCTCGGCTTGCCGTTTGCTACAGCTGGAAGGTGGGAACGTCCTCAGCCTGTCAAGAAATGGGAAGGTGAGAAGCAGTGCTGGGAGTACGGACCTTCACCTCTGCAAGTGAGTCGGCTCTCCAACTCTTGTTCTCTTCGACACAATGCAGGAACTGTGAGAGAAGTGCTGACAGATTAATGGACCTTAGGCTGACAAAGTTGATGGATGGGCTATCCGAGTAGGCTTCCATGAGAGGAAGCATATTGGTATGAGCGAGGATTGCTTAAGCTTGAACATTTTTTTGGCCCAAACAAGTTTCGTCAAGAGAGACAACATCAAAATCCCCGTGATGGTGAGCTGTTGTACTTTTCTTGACCCCTGACATCATTGTTAACCTCGTTCGTTTCCCCTAGGTGTATATACATGGTGGTCAGTATCACCCTTCCCCATTGCATTTTCAAGTCATCTACCCTTATCCATTCTATCTTCAAAGGCGGTTTCCAATCTGGTAAATCACATACAGTAAAAACTGATCCAACCGAGTTTATTCGTCTGGCTGAGAATGAAGGGTCTCCGCTGTTAGTGATTACTGGAAATTATCGGTTAGTTCGTCATTCGCTCAAATTCGAACGAGGAGCAACTAGAACAGATTACCTCTTCGCCGTCCAGCGTCAACATGTTTGGTCAGACCGCATATCTGTACACGTCTCTTCCCTTACTGATTTCAATTGGTTATCTTCACAGGCTTTCTTGCGCATTCTGATCTGTCTACGTCAGATCCAGATGGTCTTGCTGGAAACTACGGTGAGTTTCCCCTACATCAGCAACCGGTCTGATGCTTCAAATTTAGTGCTCCTCTGACCCTGATGTTCAAGGTCTACACGATCAACTTGCTCTTCTTCGTTGGGTTAAAGCAAATATTATTCTCTTTGGGTGCGCTTCACCTGCTATTTGAACTTTTCCACCCATGCCCATACTGACGCTTGGATGACAAATGCTCTCTACGAAGAGGTGACCCTGATAACATTACTGTTTACGGCGAATCAGCTGGTGGGACCGCAATTGGTGCTCTCCTCACGCGACGTCGACATAACGATAGAGAAGAGAAACTGTTCAAGAGAGCTTGCTTGATGAGTGGCTTCCCTGGTACCAGTAAGTTGTAGCTCATTATTTTGATTTATCTTACCCCGTTCTTAATGAGCT
Organism: Krasilnikovozyma curviuscula; assembly: GCA_014825775.1. Taxonomy (NCBI): domain Eukaryota; kingdom Fungi; phylum Basidiomycota; class Tremellomycetes; order Cystofilobasidiales; family Mrakiaceae; genus Krasilnikovozyma; species Krasilnikovozyma curviuscula. The sequence continues at coordinate 4,267 of MVAQ01000044.1, forward strand.
GATGGTTCTGATCTGTCTTACCAACCACAGTGAGCTTCAGGTCGTTGGATAAATCATATCCTCTCTATCCGGACCTTCTCTCACACTTCAACATCCCATCTCACCTTCCATCTGCAGAAAAGGTCTCCGCTCTCCGTTCTATTCCTACCTGCGACTTCCAATCGTACGCAATCGAAGCTCAACCGAATGGCTTCTGGTCTATCACTGAAGAGGTTGGAGCCAAAGCAACTTTTGTGGAGTCTCCATTGAAGTGTCTCAATAAAGGTATCTGGGATCCTTACGTAGAGGAAGTAGTTTTGGGATGTAACGAGGACGAGGGAACATTTTTTGGGTCAGCAATTAGAGTGAGTCTGTTTCTTCAGCAAGTCAAAACGAAGAATATAACGTAACCATTTGATCTCATCCTCAGGCAACCACTCTACAAGGTCACGAGAAGTACCTGTCTGCCCTCTCCCCCCATCAACGAGTTCTCTTCGACTCGCTCTACCCACCGCCGGCAGCCGACAATCCACCCACTCTTGCTTCCAGTAGCGGAGCTCAGATAAGGAAAGACTCACTGTATAACGGAGCCATGATGTACATGGCCAACGCTCTCACATCTTCTCCTGCACCACTCAAGACCTACATCTATGCGTTGCGTGCACTTCTACCCAATCTCGCAGCACAAGAGCAGTTCGGATGTCATCACGCACTCGACATTCCGTTAGTATTCAGGACAAAGATGACTGCTGCCTGGACGGAAGATAGTGAAGAGGAGATGGTCAGTACAAACATATGTAGGAGGTGGATTAGCATTGCCCATGGGAGGCTGAACTCTGGTAATCAGTCGTTGTTTTTGCAGTCTGAGAATAGTAGTGCTTACTTACGCATTCATTTAAATATTTTTTGCTCAGATCCAAGGTGGGTACTTTACAACAGCAACGATCCAAAGCGAACTCTTTTTGCGAACGGCGGTAAGGTCGTTATTGAGTCAATGGTGGGTTGGAAGGAGAAAGAGATGGAGCTGTGGATGAAAGCGCTAGATGCGAGGGATCAGTCTCATCCTCTTCACCAAGAGATGAAGTCTTTAAATGATCTCAGCGAGAAGCTGAGTCCAAAAGCTTACAGTGCTTGAACTTGAATTTGAAGTAGAACATAAGAACCTTTCATTTTCTGTTTACTTTGTTGGACGGAAGCACGATATATATTTGAGTCTAAAGCCAAGTTGCTATTGAATCCACCATATTTAGCGTAGAGACGAAGGTTGTTCATGGCAAGCTTTTTTCTCTTGTATTTATTCTACAACAATGGCCAATCGACTAATAGTCGCCTGATGCGTTCTTATAAGCATCGTAACTTTCGATTTATACTTTCACGGCTCCACCTTCCTGCCCCAAAGCACCTCTCCATAGATCGACATTTCCATCTTCTCCACCCGCAGCGATCAGTGTACCATCCCAGTCTCCAGCGAGCACCTTCTCGCCTTTACCTGGCTTTGGCTTTCGGTCAATGCTAAAAAGAGGTTGAAGCGGCGATCGGACATCCCACAATCTAATGTGGGGCGAAGACTGGGAGAATGTGACCAGATGGTGTGCTGACGTTGGGTGGGCTACAAGTTTAGTGATAAAGGAGCTAGAATGGGGAGAAATTGACCAGTGAGAAAAGGCGAAGTAAAAACAGCATCTTTATGAGCTCACCTTCCGGAACTTCGAAGTGTTGTAGCGACGAGGCTTGTTCCTTCCCGTGCATCCCAGATTGAGACCGTTCGATCTGCATGAGAGGTAGCGAGTAAACCAGAGCTGAGCTGAGTTATATCTAAGCAAATCTTATCCGCTGATCCTTGCTAAAAACGAGGAGATTTGAATACAGTCAATACAAGTGGTAAGACAAAAGAGGAAACAATATACTGACCTTGACAATATTCGGGCTAAGGCCATCTACATCCCACCCTCGAACACTTCCATCCCACCCACAACTCCAGACTCTACTCGACTCCTTTCGATCCCAAATAGCAGCCCCAACACGGTTCTTGTGTCCCCTCAGAACGGTAGATGGCCCAACCCTCCAACCCTCCTCGTCTTCACCCTCGACTTTCCTCTTCTTATTGGCTTGTTTCCTAGCTGCAGAATTCGAAGATGTGAAAACAGTTGGTGTTGTGGCAGAGTGCTCCGTTGGCCATGAAGAGAGGTCAAATATGGATATCGTCGAGTCCCAATTCGCGACAAGCATGGACGCTGACTGACTGTTGTAACTGATAGAGGAAATGGAGCTGGGTGTAATAGAGTTAGAATGCAGACTGAGTAATTGCTGATGTTTCCCGCCGGACAGGTCTCCTGCGTCGTTGATGTCTCCAAGACCGGACACAGAGTAGATTCGAGTGACACCGTCCATTCCACCGCAAGCAACCAGCGCAGAGTTAGATTCGGGGAGTACGAGGCCACTGGATGTGAGTGACGCTGGCGGTATCCATGTGACAGAGGTAACTCCGCCGCGTGAGGATGTTGGGATCGAGTAAAGGAGCTTTTGGGTTTGAGAGAAGATTCGAATGTTCGAGTCATAAGCGCCGGTCAGAAGGTAGCTAAACATAAAAATGAATGAGTATAACGAAGTCTTCAAAGGCCATGTACGAAGATGCCCTTACCCTGGATTCTGTAGTGAGACGGATGAAACCCAGTCGTCGTGCTCGAACGAGGAGACGTGAGACGGCGGTAGGATAGACTCGATGTATTCAATGTTGATTTTTATTTCCTTAAGACATGAGAGAAACGAATCAGTATGACTTCTGCTCGGAGATAAAAACTACAGCTCACCTCACTGATTCCTTTCGTCTTCACCCATTCACCAATTTCTCCCCTTAGAATTTCTCCTTCAATCACAAACTCGAATGGAACAACGCTGCTTGCTTCATACCCCAGGACCTTGTTGATAAGTTGAGACAGATGAAACCTCTTCCAGTTCGAAGGGATGAAGTAGTCGGAATCTGGAATGGCATGTTGGGCAGTCTTGGTGTAGAGTCTGACCTGCAGCGAGTGCGGGTTTGGAGAAGGAGTAGTCATTTCAAGATACCTGAATACCACACAGGAAATCAAGAGCTGGGACAGGAATTTTGGAAGGCAGGCTTGGTTGAGAGCCACCAAAATCAGAAAAAGTTTCAACGCGAATACTTGTGGCGGAGCATGTTGGGAGAGGTGATCGTCTTAGGCAATTAGATACACATTGCCACTATATATGCACGTAAGAGCATATTGGTGTATATAAAACAAAGCGCAAGTTAAACAAAAATGGTACCATCTAATACGCGAGCGTGACAGCACCAAACTTGTCTGTGAAAAAATAAGTACACGCAGAGGTGGGAAGAGTGTCCAAAGGTAGGAAGGTCATCATTGATCATTATATAGTATCGTGATAGGAAAGTGAAGGGGACGGGTGTTATTGTTATGATTTGATAAATTCTTTGTAGAGCCATGTAGAAGTGGATCAGAAAGCTAGTTACTTTCTCGTTAAACAAAGCTGATACTCACTCTTGTTCAGCTGTTCAATCAGATTTGGGACGTTGTAGTCAGCTGGTCCAATTTTGACACCGTTTTGACGGTCAGCTTGTCGTTGAAGAAGCTGTCAAAGAGGGAAAGTCGTCAACGAAGCTAAATCCCCCGGGTGGAAGGGCTTAGCTACCTACATCCTGCATTATGACATTCGCTCTTCCAACAACAGCCTTTTCTCCACCAGGTGGAGTGAATAAAATCTCAAAGTCGATGGTGCCAGGAACGTCGGATGAGATGGACACCTCCATGTCTTTGAATTGCTGAGGCGAGAAGGCGCTGATTGACAGAAGAATTCCACGAGAGTACTGAGAAATAGACGGAAAGATATTTAGAGCCAGATGGCATACGAGGGCGAATAACGAAGGGGAGTCATTTAACGCACGAGGACATCAGCGCTATAGAGGAAAGATCCGTAAGTTGGCATCTGATTCTTGTTTTTCAACTGACGTTCATGCCAGAACTGTTTCGACATGATGTTAACAGAGCCACGTTTGCTGTCAGATCGTCGCGAAAGGTTAGCCTGGTCAACAAGGTAGAAAAAGTATCGCTACCGATGACTGTGCTTACTTTCCCTTCGTTTGAACATTGTTCATGCTCGTCTTAGCAAACTCGTGGTAGGTGTCAATGGTCTCTTTCAAGCGTTGTTGCTTTGCCTCAAGGTGCCTTAAAGTCTCTTCACCGTCTTGAATGTTCTTCGTGCGTCGAATTTGGCGTTTGTTCTTTATCTTGATATCAAGAGCGATAGAGTTCAATATGGCCTGATACCTGTCCGCTTGAGTGAGAACACCTTGTTCTTGTAATGCTAGGCATATGGTGAGCGCCTGTTCCTTAACATCGTCGAAAGAGAGTCTGCGTGCCAAAAGTGAACCAAGTTTGTCTAATCCTGCACTCAGTCAAATCTACCAGAAACATCAACTTACAGTTTAATATCGTTTAGCATATAATCATTTTCTGGCCCTTGGGTTGGGACTCGTGAATGGCCTCTCTGTGCCTGTTCCTCAGTTCGTTCCTTGTCGACCAGATCTTCCCATAGGTCACAATGCTCGTCTGTGACATCAGCGATAAGAGCAGCGAGCACATCCTTCTCAGGTTGTACCTTGAGGACCGCCAGAACGAGCTTTTTGGCCAGAGCCCATTCTGTCTTGAACTGGCGATCAGGATCTACATAACAAAGAGAAAGTCAGATCAAAGAAGAGCTCGGTTGCAGAACGACCATAGCCAACCTTCAATGGCCAGGGTTCGGAAGTTGAGAGGAATATCCACAGGTTCTTCCCTTCCAGAACCTTTGGCAGACGTGGGGGGACCACCAAGCTCGTTAAGAATGACGCGAACGGGGTCAAGTTGCTGGGGCGCCTGGCATGAGAAAAGGAGGCTCAAAAGCCGCAATGAAACCGAAAATCAAGTATAAGGATGCTCACAATACCGTCAAGGTACATTGCCAACAGAGACTGGATGCTGAAGACCTGACCGGGTGCGATGTTAATAGGCTGAGGTTCGGTTGTCACATCCAAATAGTCGTCCAGTCCATACTGTTCTTTGACATCTGGTACGTTGGCAACTACGAAGTAAACGCCAACAAAAATGGTCATGAGTCGGCTCTAGAGAGACTTCGTGGTAAGTTAGTCGACTCACCTCTATCAAACCAATTGTCTCTGAAGTGGACCACCTCAGGATGAGCTAAAACAGAATTCAGCGCGTAGAAATATTCGTCCTCGTGATATTCCTTCGCGGTGACGAATCTAGAAATGACTTTGGAGATTTCCTCGAGGTTGCTTCGAGCTTTTGGCGTTATGATTCCAACTGTAAGCTGATACTGCTCTGGGGCAATGAAGGCTGGGCGAAAGCATATGTGCCAGATGAAGTGGCCAAGTAGCTCGGAGATGATTTGCTCAGATACGCCAGGGAAGCGTTCCTGTTGAGAAACGAATCTTGATCAGGAAACGAGCCAGCGACAGAGGAAGAAAACGCAACATCACATACCTGCAGCGCTACTTTGATTTCTCGAGACAAGTACCTAAGAAGATATGGGGCCAGAGGCAAAAATTAAAGATCATGAATATTGACGAAAGGTAAGCCACTTACTTCATAAGGTAAGGCATGCTGATCACAGACTTGGTGATCTCACTGACGAACGCTTTCGCAACATCAGAGAGAACAGAGACCTCTGTGGTAAGCGACAGATTCGAACAAAGTCATTATTCTCTATCAAGGACCATCAAAGCAGCCCGTTTGGCTTACTGTGGATGAACTCATTTCTTGTGTCGCCGTCCTCGATGCACCTCTTCCAAGCCGGAGCAGGAGTGTTACTTCGATGGTTACCACTGGCTGCTTCTCTGTCACCAAGAACCCTCTTGTATATTTCCCTCGGGTCGCAGTTGAGATCCAGATGTTCATCGTTGACGATCGTAGTGAGGATCGAACCAAAGGCTTTCTTGAAGTAATGTGCACACGAGCCCATCAAGAACTTCGACGCAATTCGTAGAGTGAGAGAGGATTCGTTTTTGAGCTGAAACGGGTCTCTGAAAGTGTTGATTTCAGCGCGTATCGCATGCTGCGAAACAAAGACAAATGGGGACAATATTGTTAATGAGGTTAGGTTCAGAAGTGTCAATGACAACATACAGAGAAGAAGCTAAGAGACCAATAGTCTTCTCGGGAGCCTTCACTCTGCTGACCGTATCCGAACAAGCTTTGGACAAAGCTCTGGACTGTCTTGTCAGCAGTCTTGTCCAACCTTGTGTTGGCGACGAGACCAGCCAAGTACTGCGGGTTGGTTTGGAGTTGGTAAAGTAGATCCTGATAGAGTTCGTACTTTCTTTGAGCTTCTTTGGTAAGTGACCTTGAAGTGAACAGGTCGGCAAAGGAATCCTCAGGCGAATAGTCGGTCGTCCTTTTACGGGTGGTTGCAGCGTTGGAGGCAGAATTTTGGACGCTGGCGACGTTCTGGACCAGCAGGCCAATGTTGTTCTTTAGCTTGTTTTCTTCAACCTCGAGATCCTGTGTTGCTCTAAAGGTGACGACAACTTTCCTCCTCAGCTTTTCCAGCCTGATTTCATCCTCGATCTGAGCGGGTGTTTGGTCAAGCAGATGGCCAAATGTGCGAATGGTGGAGACTTTAACGTTAGTACCAGTCTTGATCTGTTCCCATCCTTCACGAGGATCTTTGCCTCTCCAGACAGCTTGGACTTTAGTGACGAGGTCGGGTCGGTCCCAATATGGTCGTAGACGTCTATTGAGCACAGAACGAGCGGCGATACCGCGGAGGAACGACTGAATGTTCAATACTATCGGTTCGTTGTCGTGAATGTGGTTCCTCCACGATTCGTACGATGTTTTAATCAACGCTCGTCGCGCGGCCGCCTGCAGACCAACAAAGTTCGGGAGAACAAACTCGACCTCCTTCTTTTGTTCGTTTTTTCTTGACCTCGACAGCGCAGCCCTGAATCCAGTCTGGGCACCAACAAACGACGTCAGCACCTGAGCGTTTGAGAGTGCTTTTCGAAGTTCCTCGTGTCGCGCCCGTACAAGCTTAGCTCTAGCTGCAGCCTGGAAGTCGACGATGAAGGAAGTGACACCGGTGACATTGTCGCGCTGTTTCTGCATTTCGTTTCGGATGAGCTTTCCCCTGGCGACTGCTCCAAAGCGGGAGATGATACTGCTGGTTGTAGTGATGGCAGAGCGGTGGTTTTGCATCGTGGACCTGACGAGATAGCCTTGGCAACGTGCAACAAAGTCCTCCAGCATATCCAACAGATGATCATCGCAGAGTCCAACAATGAGCTGATTGTACTTTTTCCTCTGGAGTTTGCCTCTAGCCTTCGATTGAAACGAGACGATGGAATGCTCGCACTGTTGGAGATAGTGTTGCTGCCGGCTGACCCCCTCACGGACGGCTCTCCCTCGGGCAAAAGACTGGAAGCTAACCGTGACAGACTGCAAACGAGAGATGGATGACTGCTGAAGTTGAAGTTGCTTTCGAACAAGAGCGCCTTGAGCTACAGAAACGAATGCCTCAAGAGGCGGACGAGCGAGTTGGATGGTTTTCATTCGGCGCCTGACAACAGCACCTCGTGCGAGAGAAAAAAAGTCTTGAAAGATGGATCGAGATTCTTCAACGAGGCGTGCCCTCACTATGAATAATCGAAGCAAAGGTCATCAATCAATCGTAGATGGCAAAATAAAGGGGGCAAAGTAACGCAACTCACATTCTTCCTTAGTCTCGACCACTTCCTCCTCTTCTTCAATAGACTCCTCTTCAATCTTGAGCTCCTTGGCGAGATCCTTCCCGATGCCCTTAAAGTTAGGCATGGACTTGCCCGTGAGGTCCTTTGCGGTCGACGATAACTGCTCCGTCGTGAACGCAAGCTTGCCCGAGAGATTCGAGATCTTCTCGAGGAGTCCGAGACGAGCAAGCAGGTGCCTTGTATCAAGAGTAAAAGAGAGGAGGTTAATATTTGTGGTGTAAGGGGAGGGACAGAGAAGGTAACGTACGACAGAGCGTGGATGCAGAAGATGACCTTCGGCAGGTTTTTCATGTTGTAGAGATCAAACGTCTCAAAAATGAAGTTGTCTGGTAGGCCAACGGTGGAACCTTTGATCCACGACAGGAAAACATTGATGTTGTCGGTATGGCGGTACTGGTGGTTCAAGTTGTGACCCTAGTGAAGCAAAGGGCCGTAAAAATAGAGAAACGAGTCAGCCCGCTAAGGAGATCGACAGAACCCGAGATCAATAAAAATAAGAAGGCCTAACCTCCATTCTGAAGATCTTGCCTGGCACCTTCCCAATCTTCTTCGCAACCAGTGCAAGCACAACGCCGTCCCTAAGGCTCTTTTCAAACTCAACCACCCCAACGCCCTTGAGCACATCCTCTGCTCCCTCCGGGTCCGCATCAAAGATCATTTGAACCCACTGGAGCGCTTCAGCAACGTGAGTGAGGTATTCTTCCGCTTGGAGGTGGTGGCGTGTTTTGTCAATGGCTTGTGGGGGCAGGTACGTCGATTTTGAGGATGATGTGGAGGAGGAAGAAACAAGTGGTAGGTGGCGACGGGTTTTCATTCCTGTAAGTGTAAGAACGAACAAGGGTCAGGAAAACGAAGTCAAGCGCGTAACGGCCACCGGAAAAAAAAAAACGAGAAGAAAACTGACCAATGACGGCGTCACCATCTTTGATAATCTCTCTGGTACCTCCAACAACAGCAGCACTGGCAGCATTATTGACGTTGCCCGTTGTTCCGTTTGTTGCGAGCGGCGAACTGAAGACTAGCGGTGACGCGAGTGTGGGCGTGTTAAACGAGTTCTTTTTGGCGTGGCGGGGAACACAGACAGGCGTCGAGGTCGAATTAGACTTGTTGAGCGTCGAGGTGTTTACCGAGAGTGGTGGTGGGGGTGTCGATCGGACGTGAGTAGGTGTGTATGGCGAGTAAGGTGACTGGTACTGTGGTGGCTGCGGCGGCGACGCAAAGGAGGTCTTGGTCGGTGACGTTGTGAGCTTTGTCGGTGAGGTGATGATCTTGGTGGGTGAAGCCGATCCAATTTTTGTTGGTGATGAAGATCTGTAAGGAGTATATGCATTGGTGGTGGTGTGTACGACGGAGGGTGATTCAGGCTTGTTTAAAGCTCGCTCTTCCCATTTACCTCTCAGGCTGCTAAGACTGCTAGCTGAGCTCCTGTGGCCTCGAGTCCACCCTGTGGCTGATCCAGGATTAACACTTTCACTATTGGAAGAGCTACTAAGGGCAGCAGCTGTGAGAACGCCACCGCCTAGAGTGTTGACCCTTTTATGTGACGACGAGTGAGAGAGAATTGAGGTTGACCTGGAGAGGGAAGTCCCATTGAAGGAAGATGCTGATGTTAAGGAGGAAGGATGCCCTGCAGAAATTGGCCGAGAAGGAGATCCAGTTGAGTGATGTGCCGTGGGTGAAGAGAGAAGGCGAGTCTGATACGAAGGGAGGGCTGAGGTTGTCTGCTGATTGGAAGACATGACGACTGTAACATCGAGAGAAAACCCCGAAATAGAAATAAGTGGAAGTCAGCAGCTGGGTCGGAATAAAGGAGGGTGGAAGAAAGAGAGAAAGGAAAGAAGGATAGTGCTGACCTCGCGAAGTCGCTGTTGACTGACGCTTCTGCTGAGTAGGAACCTTTCTCAGGCTCTGCTACCAGAGTTAGAGCTGCTATTCAACTAGTGAGGATATAATTACTATCAAGAGAGAGAGCTAATGTTTGATGCTTTTGCTGGAAAAGACCCCTGAACGTAAACGACGGCGATATTTGCCCTTTTGGCCCCTTTGAAGGTTTCCCCCCTTTTTTGAGAGAGTGACACTGGTGCTGGTGAAGGAGAAAAGACAAATCGATGTGCTGGCTGCTGAAGGGAACTTACTGAACTTGATAAACAATGGAAGGGTGAGTGGCTGTAGAGAGTAGCGCTCGATTCGAAAAACAACTCACGTCAGTTTTTTTTTTTTGGCAGGGTTTTTTTTTTTTTTTTTTTTTTTTTTTTTTGAGAGGAAAGATAGCAGCCAGTACATTACGAGTAGCTTACTGACTGGGTTGGTGATGCGTGCTATTTTGCACCACTCGACGGACACGACGGGAAATAGTATCACATTAGCAAATCCCAATAACCTCTGCTGACTTAAGACTTCCCACTGTCCTCTTTCAAGCTGACAATTCTGTTGAGCACGATCCTGTCCTGCTTCCCTCTCTGAATGGCCCCCCCTTCCAGGCACGCGATCGTCGCCTCTCTATCGACGGTAAAGTATCCCACACGCATACCCTGGAACCGAATACACTCGTTCCCAACAAGGGATTTTGCAATCTCCTCCGGCGAGCTGATCTCCTTCGACCCCTGCGCCCGCTTGGCAATCTCCTTCTCGATCCGCTCCACTGCTGCTTTCCTCTCTGCCGATAAGGTTGACTGTGCGAACTTGAAGAAGGAAGGTTCAATCATGGCACCCTGAACAACCTTCAGCGAATCTGGGTTGATGTCCTCAAGCCATTTGTCCTTGAGTGCCAGCGGGTTCGCAGACTTGAAAAGGGGGTTGAAGATTCGCACTTCGTCCACCATAACGGGAGATTTAGTACGTTCGTGGAGAGGCACCCATTCTTAAATAAGAATCAAGATAAAGAGTTAAGAGAGGATTCGAGACTCAGCGAGAGACCGAGATAGAGGGGGAAAAACTCACGGATATAAGCTTTTGGCTTGGGCACAGGCTGTCCTTCCCCATTCTCCAGCTTGACTACCACCTCAACAACCTCCCCCTCAGTACCGACCTTGAAGTCAGTACAAGTAACAACAACGTTTGCTCCAAACAATCCCACGCTCTTGCCCGGCGCTAGCCTAAAATAATCCTTGTCGGCGTGGACGCGGAAGTCATCGCGGTCAATGAAGAACGTGTTTGTGAATGTCACGTCAACAGTGCCCATTTGTGGCTGCTTCGGGTGAAGTGGCTTGGTGGAGGTGACCTCGAAGTCGGCGGGCACGTTGCTGATTGTAACTCTGACAGGATCGAGGACGAGCATGAGCCTCGGCGCCGACATCTCGAGATAACTCCGGACGGAGGAGTCGAATTTGGACAGCTCTACCATTGAGAGCGCCGTTGACACCCCGAGGTCCTCGACCATATTGAGGATAGCGCCTGGCGGAACGCCCCGTCGTCGGAGGGCGATGAGAGTGTACATTCTCGGGTCGTCCCACCCCGCGACGTACCCATCATCGACGAGCTGCTTGATCTTCCTCTTGGACATTACAGTACCTTCCAGATTTAAACGGCCGTACTCCGACTGGCGGGGCTTGTAGACCTCGAGCGCGTCGCACAGCCATTCATACGACTCGCGAGAGAGGACGAATTCCACGGTGCACAGCGAGTGCGAGATGTTTTCCAGGGAATCGCACAGGCAGTGCGTGAAGTCATATGTTCTGTAGTATTAAATATATAATAATGTAAGCTGCAGCAAAGGTAAAAAAGAGCCTGGGAGCCGCTCACGGGTAGATACACCAATCCTTCTTCGTGCGATGATGCTCAGCATCATCAATGATTCGATAAGCGACCAAGTCCCACATCTGAGGATTACCATTTGTAAGGTCCTGCTTCATCCTGAGGGTACATTCTCCCTTTTTGTAGGCTCCCGCGCGCATGCGACGGAACTCTTCGAGGGATTCGACGGAGGGCTTCGATCGGTGGGGACATGGTTTCGGGAGGTCACCAGATTTCTCGCCCCTGTCCTTTTTCTGTTGTTCCGCTAATATGAATGAAGAGAGACGTAAAAGTGAGTTTGAAGTGGACAAGGGAAATGTAGCGTGGGACGCTTGGGAAGGGACGCTTGGGAAGGGACGCTTGTCTCACCAGTGCAGAAGCAAACGTAAGCCAAGTCCCTCTTGATCAACTCCTCAGCAAACTCGTAGAGCTTCATAAAATTGTCGGAAGAATATGTAATCTCATGTGGCTCGTACCCAAGCCAACGGACCATTTCGAGTATCGACTCAAAGTATCTCCCTTCTTCTGCCGTGGGGTTTGTGTCGTCATATCGAAGGATAGTTCGTCCACCATGGTGCTTGGCATAGCCAAAGTTGACATGGATAGCTTTGGAGTGACCTGAAAAACAATATTGAGGAACTGATAAGGTGCGCCTGGAAACAAAAGGTGGAAATTGATGGCTCACCAATGTGCAAGAAACCGTTGGGTTCTGGTGGGAATCGGGTTACAACATTCCCACCCGTTGCTTTCAGATGATTCTCTCTCAACTTCTCCGATATCTGTGGGTTCCCACCAGGAGGGTGCAGTCTCGATAACCATCCTGTCGCAAACATGGACTTTGTCTCCTTCATGCTCTCGACCTCCGCCTTTGTCGCATCCGAAATTTTGGGCTTTGCTGCTGCTGAGGGTTTCGAGGCCTTCACGGCGCCAGCTGGTTTCTTGCCAAACAGCGACTCGAAGTAGGGCTCGAGAGAGTCCTTGAGCTTGCCTGGGTTGACGAACGACAGCGGAGGTACTGTTCGCAGGGCGAGAAGAGTGGGTGGAAAATCAGGCCATGACGCTGGGACTGTTGGGATGGATGAGATGGACGTTGGGATGAGGGCCGCTAGGTCAAGGGAGGTGATATCGATACCTGGTTTGAAGCCAGAATGAAGTAGGTTGAAATATCAGTCAAAGGCCAGCACAGAAAGGTTGTAGCGACAATGTTTCACACCTAAACCAGACTGTTTGTCAAATTCTTCTGACGAGATGGGTGAAGGATGAGATTCAAGGTATTTGAGAGCGGCTGCCAGTCAGAAAAAAGTCAAGTCAGGTCCTGTCGTCGAAACAAAGAAGCAACAACTCCCCATCCAATCCCACTTCACCAAAAGTACAGATTACCAATGTCTGTGAAATTTAGGCAAGGGACTACACTCACCGGTCGCCTTCTCTAAGCCTTCGACTTTTCCCTCGCCGCACTTCTTAGCGTAAAACACCTTCTCCTCCTCCGTGAGCTTGGTGCCCTTATCGGTCAAAACAAGCAACACTTTGGCTCTATCAGCGTCCCAGGTGAAGTCCTTATCGAGGGCTGCTCCCAGGATTGGGTTGAGCACCGCAGACTGCTTTGCATTTCTAGCGATTTCTGTCGCTCGAGTAGCCGGAGCACCCAGGCTAAGAAGAGAGGCCTCGACGTGCTTCTGGTCTTCTGTAAGAGGTGGGGGAGCCTTGGGTGCCATCGGAAAAAATGGCGGATGTCGATGGATGGAATGACTCGAGTGTCTGAACCTCTTTTTCTCCAGAGTGACATTTGTGAACTGTGGCGCTCAACAACAGATAGGAATCTGCGTTTCCTTTATTTCAAGCTATTTTTAAAATACAATAAACACTGTACCATCATTAAGAATAGAGCAAGCACTCCAGACTGGGCGTCGACAAGCGTTGCGCCAACTTCGTTGGTCGAAACACGGTGACCAAAATTTCCTCTATAACGATCTTAACAATCAACTAAAATGATGCAACATGGATCCGAGGAAAGCCCCGCAAGCCTCTTTCTCTTCCTCTTCTCGTTCCTCACACCTACTGATATCCACCCTCCTGATCGAACGTAATCCCACCCTCAACCATCTGGCCCATCAGCCCCTCGAGCGCCTCTCCCGTGTAGTCTACGTTCTCAAACTCATACATGTGCGCACCACTATCGTCGTCCTCTGGGTGGTGATGCGTGGGTTCGTGCTCGTGTGCTTGCTGCTGCGGATGATCTTGTGCGGCGGGTAGAGAGTCTTCCAATGCAGGAGCAGGACGGGGTTTATTTTTACTTCCTGGTAACGTGTCATGAAAATAGTCAGACAAGATTCTTTTGTGAAGAGGGAAGGGGTAAAGAGAAAGCGAAACAAACCTTTTGGTCGACCGACTTTTTTGTCAGTTACGACGGGCGTTGCGCGTGGTTTAGAGTCCTTCGAGCCTACATCCAGAGTGGAGAAACAAGCGTTGAGATGTTAAACCTTCAAATTGAGGGCAACAAAACAGGGTAGAGACATTCTTCTCACCTTTTGGACGCCCGATCGGCTTGCCGATCACACGTGGCTTTGTGTCTTTGCTACCTATAATAGCACCAGTGGATATTGGGGATCAGTAACAAAAAAAAGTTGAAAATCTGACAATATCATAAAATTAAGATCATCTGGGATACCTTTAGGTCTTCCAGTCCTCTTCTTCTCGCCTTCCTTGTACACCCTAGGCTTGACGTCTTTGGAGCCTGAATGGATCCCATTCGGACAGTGTAAGATAAAGAAAAAGCCCAAAATATGTATCAACAATAGCCGTAGGAATAGAAAGAAAGAAACATAAACAAGCTCACCTCGTGCACGACCTAAAGGTCTGCCCTCGATATGCGACACACGAGGCTTCGTGTCTTTTGAGCCTGAACAGAAGTGCGCAAAAACAGAGGCAAGCTTCAGCCTCCCATTTCCAGAAAATCAAAGAAAAGAATACAAAAAAACTCCCGGTCTAGTCGGTGCTATGCGTGCTCACCTTTTGGTCGTCCAGGCTTCTTGCCGTACTTTGTCAGCCCATTGCCCTCTCCGCCAGCCGCGCTCCCGTCCTCAGCAGCAGTGACGCTCCCACCACCCAAAGAACTCGGTCCAGCGACGGCATTCCCATTCTCTCGTTCGCCTTTTCCCTCGTTCAACTGGCCACCTTGCGGCTGGCCGTCGTCCTCCTGCCGCAGCGGGGTCTGTAGGTCGTCATCGACCCTCATGCCATCCACTTCTTCCTCTTCATCCTCATGGTGGTGGTGATGGTGGTGATAATCGACCAAGTCTAACGTCGGGTCAAATCCCCACTGGCCAGCCTCGTCGTCGAACGTCTGCTGCTGTGCGTGGTGCGCCGCCATAATGGACTCGGCGGTCGAGAGGATGTCGGGCTCAAGATTGTAGTCCCCTACTACAGACGCATCGTGATGCTGATGGTCTTCGTCCAAGTCTGCTGTCAGGTTTGTGAGGGAGGGGTCAAGGGATTCCATAGTAACGGTAATTCAAGGCGATTGATGAGGAGGTCGGGCAGCAAAGACGTTTTGGACAGTGAGGTTGGAATAATGACTTCCTGAAAATAGGAATGTGGTGATTATATTTTTGGTTGCGATGGAGACAGAACCCTGTTAAACAAGTAAAGGGGGGCAGGTCGTAAGTCTGGAGAATCCCACGAAGAAGCAAACTTCGAGGGTGAAGCTGGCTCACCTTACCAATGGGCCGACCTATACTCTAAGTTACAGCGCTTAGGAGCGGGAGTTCTTCAGTGCTGAGCCAGACCCCTTTCAGTCCCAGCGAGGAGGATGGAAATCAAAACAAGCGGGTATGAGCTGCACACTTCAAGAAGACAATAAGAAGAAAAAGGACTTACCTGAAAACAAAACTATTTTTTGTGGGAACGATGAGATGGAATCTCTGCAGCTGAAACTCTGTCCTGAAGCTGCCTGCTGGACTGATGGATGGCCTGCTCTGAATGGGATGGACGTTCAAGGTTGCTCAAGTATTTGCCCTGCTGGGCAGGCTGTCCTTTTTTTTGGCGTGGCGAGGGAATATGTGTGACCGCCACTCTGGGTTGGCATGGGGTTCACTTCTAAACAATCAGTAACAGAAATGGAGAAAGGTGCAATATGAAACTCTCGGGGAAATTGAAGGGGAGAGATTCGTCACCCTGCGCTCAACCCTATCTGCGAGGGAACACCGGTCCTTCAACCATAATCTAAGTCTGAAACCCGTGCATCACATAGCAGTTTCAATCTCAGGACTGTTGAGAGGTATTATTCTGAAAGGTGGCCTGATCCAGATTGCGCGGCTCTTCCATCACTCTTTTGAATGCAGGTCTTTTCCCGATAGCTGCACACAGCATATCCATTAGTGGATTCAAGTAACACTCTTCCTAATTTTGATACATTTGAATGAACTCGTCGATAACATCTGATGCGAAGAAGACTCTCGTCCGAGATGACCAGTGCTACAATGTCTTCTCTTCCACCACGATACCTTCTTTTTCAAGATCTAAACGAAGAACAGAGCACGTAGCTTCATCATACGGCTGCTGTATCCCAGTCCTCGTGATGCGACCGTCCAGGATCGCTTGTACAGCAACCGCGCATGGAAGCCCCACTGTCAAAGCCATGGCGCTTGGACCACCGGATTTCGACCCATAAGCCTCCATAGTAGATGTAAGAGTCTCCTAAAAGACGCCGTAGGGAGAGTGGATCAGGACAGAGTAACAAGAAACCCCCGTATGCCACTCACGATGGAACCATCAGCCCTCTCAACGACGAACTTGTGATGAAGAAGAACGAGATCTCGTTCCCCAGGAACGTATTTACATTCCTCCTCAAGAGAAGCACATAGTGTATCAAGCATGCTACCCTTTGGGGTGCAAAGCTTGTGGGAGAAGAGACCAAGAGATCTGGTCTTCGCGATGATGGTTTCACCCAGCGAAATCGGCTGACAGGACTTCAAAGAAGAGATTTTGGCAATGACTGATGCTTCTGTAACTTCGGTGCCCAGTAGTTTTGCTACGACCTCAATCTGGAAGCACAATGAGAACGTGTTAGTCAGAAAGACAAAACTCGAAACCAGCTTTTGCTTGCTCACCCAAGGAAGAGCGACACCGTTTTTCGTTACAAGCGCACTCTCACTTGAATCCAATAATCCCATCTCTACCCAAGCCGCACTCACATCTGGGAACCCCTCGTAACGCATCGTAGAACGACCACAGGTTTCAGCTTCAGGTATATTATAAGCCTGGACCAAACCTGTACTGTCTCTATTAGGGTACGCTGCAAAGGACATCCCAGCGATTTCAACCGGGATGGCTGACTTCATCAAATCCTTTCCATCCACCTCTACCATTTGACCATGCTTGATGTAACGAGCTGAGTTTTGAAGTGCAAGCAGAGATCCTCTAGCCGACCACGAAAACTTGTATCGTAGAGCGTTGTTCGCGCACTCTGGAGCTGGCATAGCACCACAGTACGACCAGAAAGCTTTGATCTAGGCTCGAGAAAGTGAACCTGTCAGAAGAGGAGCGACCATGGAAAACCGCTCCTGGCTACTACTCACTTTCCCCCCAGCAGCATGAACTTCGGAGATGGTCTTGATAGCGTACAAATGATCGATTCCTGGATCTACACCAATCTCATTGAAGACTATGATGTTGGCGTCTCTGCACCTCTGATCGAGAGCCATCATTGCGGGTGAGACGAACGAAGTGGTGACCACATGGACCTTGTTTCTAATAGCAGACTCGATGACGGCAACGTGATAGATGAACGGGATCAGAGAAATAACGAGGTCATGTTGGGAGATGAGAGCGTCTAGAGCAGACGAGTCTAGCACGTCGATCGTGACAGGAACTGCACCAGGTGTAGATACAGCCAACTCTTCTGCTTTCGAGAGAGTACGACAACCTCCAATGTAAAGTAGGATCGCTTGATGAATTTTAAGGCTCCTCTGAATGTGAAAAATAAAAGGAAAGCTTACCGATGGTGAGGTGATGCCCTTTACGAATTATGTATTCCGCGCAAGGGGGAGCCACGAATCCACTACCGAGCAAAAGGACTCTCTTTGAACACATGGCTTGTACAGTTGATGGAGTTAGAACAGAAAGAGATTGATGGGAACTTGTAGCGTATTTAAAACCAATGAAACCAATACCAGAGACTATGTCCTTATGAAAGCGAAGGGTAGCGAAGAGCAAACGATTTACAAGCGAGAGTCCAAGATTGTTTCGCCTTGATACAACAATGACGTGAATCTAGTCTACAAAGTCACTGACGTACATGTTAGGTGCAAACAGAGTTTGACATAATGACACTGAAGGCAGAAGCTTCCAGAGTTGCGCTACGATGAGATAAGCGGCCGACCAGATGAACAGAATGTGTTTTGATGCTAGCACAGCTAACACAAATCGAGTTGTATTCAGAAGACTAAAGGAATGGTGGTTCCTGATCATGTAATAGCTATCTGCTTTAGCATTGTTTTTTTCAAGTTGCGACAAGCAGTTTCTGAAGACTTGAAAATTATTTATCACCGCCCATAATTCTCGCCCTAAATTGCTCCTCTCAAATTATGTTTGCGGTTGGTACAGTTAATGGAGGCTGGAGCTCTAGTTTAGATTGAAGGGTGTCTATGCCACAGGGGTAGCTTCCCAGCTGGCAAAGATAAATTTCGTTCTAGGGGAAAGCAATCGTCTCTTAAAATCGTATATATGCCCCTTCACTTTCACAGATGGTAGCTGGGAAGTTCGAAAATCTTTCAACTTTACTTCTGCGTGAAAGGGCGAATATCTCCTTCAAGATATGTCACAGTCGACGCTCGATCATGAACTGTAACAATTTTCCAGCCCTTCACACCATGAACCTCGCACATCAAGAAGGAGTCAAGAAATAGAAGAAGCCAGGATATTTCCAATTAAAGTTAGTAAATTCAATGCGACACCTTTATCTGCTGTCTGGTGGCCAGCTGAGTGCATGCACTCCGGCGGGCTGTGGAATGGTGCAACGAAGAGGAATTAATTTTACGAGGTGTCGTTCCCGCTGTGCATACTTATCAGAGAGCACCATCTGGATACCGAAATGCGCGCGTTCAAAAGAAATGACTGCGGAGAGCCCTTTGGTTCTAAATCTGATTATAACCCCTTGGAAACTCCACTGTATCCATGTTGTCGTCCCTCGACTTACTTCCACCTACTTCCACTTGATAAATGTCCAGGTAGAGATGGTTCGTGTACTCAACTTTAAGCCAAGGCCGGCTGCCTTTGCGAATGGCGAACCGCTACCTAGACGCAACCTGTTGTCCAAAATCTTCTTCCAATGGATGACCCCAATTCTTGTCGTGAGCGCATCATTACAGCAATATTTCTTACAAACCTTGATAAACCTTGTTGATCACTACAATTGTTTTCACCGATAGATCGGTGCCTCGCGTGAGTCTCGTTATAAATTCTTGTTTTTCTCTGCTGACGATCGTTCGCCGCGCTGACGGCAATATCCTCATTCACAGGTCCACTTGAAATCGACGACCTATGGACCCTCGAACTGTACCAGCAAGCTCAGGAGTAAGCTCATCCTTCCTGCCTCTACAGCTGTCGTGAAAACGGTGGTTTCTAACCTCAAGCCTCCCCTCATTCGTCAAGACTTGGTGGGAACCTAGAGAGGAACTTCTACGAACGAGTTCCACCTTCAAAGAGACCAACAAAGTTCTTGCCTGATGGATATCAACCACCACCGAAACCCAGCAAGCCAGACGAGCTACCTGAAGACCTAAAAATCGCACCTGGGGATGTTGCCGAAGCTAGCAACGGGAAGAAAGCGCCCGAGGAAGAAGATCTTTCTACAAAGGCCAAAACTGTGACAGAGGACGGAAAGAAGTATGATTCTTCTCTGCTGTTGGCTCTGAACAAGACCCTCTTTTGGAGATTTTGGAGGTCTGTCGTCTATCTTCGATTACAACCTCACATGGCACCGTTACTGACGGTCGCTACTCGCCCCACATTCTTCTCCTTTTCTCCTTTCAGTGCCGGTATTTTCTGTATCATAGCCAATGTTGGAACTTCTACTGTCCCTCTTGTGTCTCAACTTCTCTTGACCTTCATCGAGGATTCCTACTACTATACCCATGGCACCTCTTCAACACCACCTCCCAGCATCGGGTATGGCATTGGAGTGGCTTTTGGTATCTGGGGTATGCAACAAATATCTTCGCTGTGTAACAATCACTTCCAACACCGAGCGATGGTTTCTGGGTACGGATCATTGTTCCCTCCCTCTCCCAATTCAAAAGCTCGCTTTTGAAATTTTTCATATGAAATTCCATTTAAATCGCTCACATGTCTTCTTTTGCTCGCTTCACAGTTTTCTAGCGCGATCAGCACTCATCGCAAACGTCTCTCGAAAATCGGTCCGTCTCTCCAACGCCGCCAGACTCAAGCACTCGAATGGCCAGCTCGTGACTCATGTCTCTGCCGACGCTAGTTTCCTGGATATGTGCGGCCTCCTCAGTCATGACCTCTACGTCCAGCCCATTGTTGTTCTCATCGGTCTGGGAATCCTGATCAAGGAGATTGGGTACAGCGGCTTGGTTGGCTTCGCTGGTGAGTGGCCCTTCCCATTCTGCTTTGCGACCTTCTTACTGACTAGATTGTTTCTTATCAGTTTTGGTTGCTGGAATGCCTCTGCAAGCGTTCTTGTTTGGTCTCATGATCCAAACGCGACAAACTCAAATGAAGATTACCGATCAGAGAGTCAGGCTCCTCCAAGAAGTATACAACGGAATCAGGACCATCAGTAAGTGAAGCATCCCTTTCTGTTGGCTCTGAAGTTTGAATTGACCCTCATCGTATTTTCCGAAGAGCTCTACGCGTACGAAGCGTATTTTGGAGAACGTGTTCAAGCGTACCGACGACAGGAGATGGAAAAAGTAGGTCCTGTCATCATCAAGTACAATGTAGCTTGTTCTGAATCACTTACTCTTTTCCTGGGTCTCAGCTTCGAAAGAATTGTGTTGCGCGGGCTACCATGAATTCCATGGTCTCTTTCCTTCCGATTCTCGCAGCTGTACTCTCCTTTATCACTTACGCTGCCACCGGGCACACCCTCACCGTCGCCAAGACCTTCTCAGCTCTGCAGGCATTCAATAATATCACCTTCCCGCTCAGAATTCTCCCACTTGCTGTCCAGAACCTCAGTGATGCCTACGTTGGCTTGCAGAGAATCAGTAATGTCATGTTGGCAGATGAGATTGCTGATCCAATCCCGATTCAAAAGGAAGCTAAGTTCGCAGTATCGCTACACGGTCAGTATTCTTCCTGTACATCGCCCACAAGGACTTGAGTTCTGATACCCACTTTCTTCCTGTAGGTTCTGCCACTTGGGAAACTGCTGAGAAGCCGAGTAGCGCGAGTGGTCCAATGGGACCTCCTGGTCGTGATAGACACGCGAAGAAAAACGCAAAGAAGGCAAAAAAGGCAGCAGCCGAGGCTCAGAAGATTGGTCTTGAAACGTTGAGCAAGGAAAACGTCTCCAAAGCGAAGCCCTTTGCTTTAAACAATATTGATCTTGATAGTGAGTCTTCATCACATAGTCGTTTGATATCAGTCTTTGCTAATATTGGGTTTTTGTTCTCCCAGTTCCTCGTGGTGCCTTTGTTGTCATTTGTGGTCGCGTTGGTTCAGGAAAATCATCTCTTATCCAAACCATGATCGGAGAAATGCGTCTCACTTCTGGAACAATCACCCTCGGTGGAACCACGTCATACTTTCAACAGCTGCCTTGGACTCTGTAAGTTTGCCTAACAATGTTGTAATCAAAATCTCATTGACGTCCTTTGCTGCAGGAATGATACTTTACGGAATAACATCCTGTTTGGCGATGTTGAACCAGACGAAGCTAGATTCAGACTTGCGATCAATTCCTGCGCTCGTAAATTATACTCTGTATCCTACTAGCGAAATACCTGTAACTGACATTAGTTTCGATTTGGCTTCAGTGAAACCTGATATCGCTATGCTTTCCCACGGTCTTTTAACCGAGATTGGAGAACGTGGTATCAATCTTTCTGGCGGTCAGAAAGCCAGAGTTAGTTTAGCTCGTTGTGTGTATGCCAACGCTGATACATTGCTCCTTGATGACCCTGTAAGTGTTCCGCTTCACTGTTGCATCAGTTGCCTTTGAGTGATCATACCACTCTCCTTGCCTCTAGCTATCTGCTGTGGATGCCCACGTCTCCAAGACTTTGGTAGAATCATTGACAACTGGTGAATTGGCTAGTAAAACTCGAATCTTGGTGACTCGTAAGTCGTCTTCAGTTCAATTATATATTCACCTCTCCAGTCGCTGACATTTTTTTATTTTTTTATTTTTTTAGACCACCTCGATGTGATGCCGCTCGCTGACATGGTCATCACATTGGAAGACGGTAGAATTGTTGAACAAGGCAGCTATGCTGACCTGATGGACGCAAACGGTCCGTTCAGGAAACTAATGGACGAGCACATTGGTGAATCAGCTGAATCAGATGAACCAGCTGAGAAAAATGATGAAGAAGAAATCATCAATCTCCAAGAAGAGAAATCTCAGAAGCATCTTCTAACCCAACAGAAACTTGAAGATGTTGAAGACGGCATTGATTATAGTGGCAGCAAAGGGGATGCCGAAGGTGCTGCAATCATGCAGAAGGAAGAGAGAAATATCGGAGCTGTTGGAGGGCATGTTTATGTCAAGTACGCAGCTTCTATGGGTTCTGCATTCAACTTTCCAGGTGATACAGCCATCTTCATTTTCGAATTATGTTGTTTCTCTCTGTGCTGACATATCTACGCTTCATAGGCTTCATGCTTCTCTTGTTGATGGCGCAGGCGGCTAATGTGTCGAACACAGTCTTCTTGGGGTACTGGAGTGCAAACGAAATTCCAGGATGGAGTCAAAATAAGTACATGCTTGTCTATGCAATGATTGGCTTGGCGTATGGTAGGCCACTCCTTCTTTGTAATTCTGCCTCGTCTTGACTTCCTAACGCTTTTTGTTTTTTTACCACTGGGACAGCTGTTTTCACTTTCTTGGGAACACTCCTCCTATTTGTATCTGGTGTTACTGCCAGCTTTCACCTATTTGTAAGTTGCATGCAAGCACAATCTAATGACACGTTCTGTTCTGACGCGTTCTCTTTTTCCTTCTTCGTAGAATGCCGCTTTTGCCGGAACCATGAGAGCGAAGGTCTCATGGCACGACTCTACTCCCATCGGACGAATAATATCCCGTCTTTCGAAGGATATCATGGTCCTCGACGATCAAATCACAATGCAGTACAATCAACTCATCACCAACGGGCTCGGCGTCGTGGGAACCATCGCTTTAGTCTTCTACTCATTCCCTTATCTGGGCATCATTTTTGTGGTTCTCATTCCATTGTACATGCTACTTGCTACTTTCTACCGAAACTCATCAAGAGAAGTCAAGCGAATCGACTCCAACATGAGATCGTTCATCTATGCTTCTTTTGGTGAAATGCTGAATGGCATGTGTGAGTAACAACTCCAAATATCTCATCTTCAAAATACGCTCTGATGGTCTTCGCTCTTGCAGCGAGTATCCGAGCTTACAGAGTGGAGCAACGATTCTTGGACAAGACAGAGAAGGCGGTCAATGTTGAGAATCAGGCCTACTTCATGACGATAACTCTTCAGCGCTGGTTGAGTAAGTATTTGTTGATTTTTAGTCTCCAAGTTTTTGTTTCAGACCTTCTTTCTCCTGCAGGTATCCGACTCGATATCTTTGGCAACATCTTGGTTCTTTGTATATCCATGTTTGGTGTCGGCTTTAGGAATACCATCAGCCCTTCAAAGCTTGGTGTCTGTTTGACATAGTGAGTATTTCAATAATTTTTCTTCTTTAGACACCACTAGAAATTACTTCTTTGCAGCTGTTTGTCAGTAACTCAAACCATCGGAATGCTTGTCAACACTGTGGCCAACGTTGAACAGGTAAATTAGTTCGCTGCACTGTCTTTTCCGCACTTTGATTAATCACCAACTGACGTGGTTTAACTCTTAGGACATGAATACTGCGGAACGTGTTCAGCACTACTCCGACCTCCCAGCCGAAGCCGCGGCACGACTTTCCAATGATCCCTCACCGTCTTGGCCCGAGAGGGGTGCCATCGAATTTAAGGATGTCCATCTGAAGTACAGAGAAGATCTCCCGGAGGTACTCAAGGGAACAACATTCAGCGTCAAACACGGTGAATCGATTGGTGTTGTTGGACGAACTGGAGGTACATACTTTATCCCTCGTTTATCATCCCAATTATGGCTAACGACATGTCATCTCATTTCCAGCTGGAAAGAGTTCCCTCCTGACATGTCTCTTCCGAATCGTTGAGATTTCAGGTGGATGTATCACCATTGATGGGCGGGACATAAAGACAGTCGGGTTGGACTCTCTTCGTAAGAAATTAAGTATTGTACCACAGGATCCGCTGCTGTGGCAGGGTACCGTCCGTTCCAATCTCGATCCAGAAGGTGAACATGTCAGTATGGTTCTCATCTTTCTTGTTTTTTGTCTGTAATTGCTGGTTCCTAATCATCTATTTGCACCTTCGCAGACCGATCAAGAGCTGTATTCGGCTCTTCAGCGTACACACCTCCTTGCATCCGCCGACGCCTCTCAAGAAGTTAGAGCGCGTCTCGAAAAGTTCAAACTCGACTCTCAGGTGCAGGACGAGGGAAACAATTTCAGTGCAGGTGAGCGACAGCTCGTCGCTCTCGCTAGAGCACTCGTGAGGAACTCTAAGATAGTGGTGCTGGATGAAGCGAGCTCGGCTATTGATCTTACAACGGATGCGGCGCTACAGAATACCATTAGAGAGGAGTTTCGGGAGACCACACTGCTGTGCATAGCCCACAGGCTAGCGACGATTGCGTTCTATGACCGTGTTATGGTCATGGATCAAGGTGTGCCCTCCTTCTGCCCTTCCTTATGCATGCTTTTTAACACCGTTTATGTTTGAACTCTAGGATGTGTTGTTGAGTTTGATACTCCACTTGCGCTCTACGACCAAGAAGGGTCGCTTTTCAGAGCGCTCTGCGACAAGGCAGAACTTACTAGAGATGCGATTATCAAGATTAGAGGTGAAGATACAGCAGAACTCGTCTTCTAGTAGAATTTTTATCGAATGAAGCTGCATCTCTTTTTTAATTTCATTCTCGTTTTTCAAAGATATATTTAAGGAAAGCAGTCAGCGACTAGAACAGCCAGGGATTCACACTGAGGCGCCGAACCTAGCCAAATATTTTTGTTCAGGTCGCCTTGCCACAGCTTTCCTGCTGCCGCACAACGCTCGGGCCTCTGATGGTCAACAACAAAACAGTGGGAACCCCTTCTGTCGATCAGTTCTGCCTCCATTAGGTCAGTGTACACACTATCAGGTAGTAATAATTGTTTGAGGCTCTATTTCGTGACTGACAACTGCAAAATTGCTCCAAACAACAGCTCTACACGCGATTTCTTTTTGGGGTTTTGACGAGAAGAGAATACTATCCATCTTCCAACCCCTTCATATTTAACCTACTATCAACAGCAGCTGCAGAAAGGAGTGTCATATTTACTGGGACGTTGCTGCTTAGATTCTTCTGGTGGCCCAGAATAGGATAGAGACCGGCAGTCAGGATGGCGAAACCACGCTCTTCGTCTGTTCAACCTCAGGGAGTGAGTCAAGCCCACACAGCCACTCTGTGTTTTGGTCTCTCACTCGTTCCTTTCTTCTCTCTGGTCCCATAGGAGTTCATTCCTATCTCTTCTGTTCAGATACGCCCACGGGCCTCTTCGTCTCAACCAATAACAGGCAGCGTGAGCTCCTCCCTCTCAGATCCCTCGCTTCTCGAGCATTATTTTGTCACTCACACTGACTGCTATAAACGTCATATGCTAGTCTCATATCCCAAGCCCTCTTCCATCCCCAATCCGTCACTCCTCCCAACCAGTTCCAGCGACAGGCTCCCAGAAACGGCCTCGACCAACAACATTTACCCCTCCACGTCCACGACGAGAGTTAGCACTCAAACCAATACAATTCTCACTCTCTCAATCTGTGGTCGCCAGCAGCTCTTCCTCCCAACCCACACCCGCACCAGCAGTGTCCCAAAAAGCAAAACGCGCCGTCCCTCACACGGACCGAGCACGCCGAGCTCAATCTGAACAGCCCACCTCTGCTCGAGGGAAAGGGAGGAGAAAGTCTGCTCCCTTGGGGAAGACATTGTTTTTGCCTCGCACACCAAGCCCACCTAGGAGCCCGACGGATGACCCGTTGTTACTCAAAGGTATCAAACGATCTGGACCTAAGTTCACGCCTTCTGGAAATGGTGAAATAAGTAAGAAATCACAACAAGAAGTAGATGTTGAAGAGGAAGACGAGGAAGATGGAAATGACACATTCGACATGCGCCGACCACATCAACTCCCTCCCCCTGATAGCAGTCCATTGTCAACCCCTCATAGAAGACTGCAGCAGAATCCTCTCCTCCGCTCATCTTCTGTCCCACTCCCACTCTCGGAGTCAAAACTAGGATCATACTCTTTCACAGCTGGTGCTGACGGGTTGGCGTCCGACTCTGATAATTCCGACTACAACGAAGACCAAACGGACGTATCCAACCTCCTTCTACAGCATAACCCGATGGAATACACGGACGATTTCCACCACCTCCCAGCAGCATCGCCATCGTCCCCTCACATAACATCCTCTCCTGCACGACCGCTCTACACTGGCGGAGGGGACGAGACGCTTGACCTCTCCTTCGCGAGCATGAATGCGTCAGATGAGGAAGATGGCGAGATGTTCTTTGAGTCCACGAGAAGAGAGGAATGGTCTCTCAGCGGCAGTGTGATCGAAGACGAGGAGGAGAGGAAGAGAGAAGAGGAGAGGGAGGTGAAGGTTGAGAAGGATGAGGAAGCGGATGAAAGCGCGCTGTCAAGCCCTCACAGTTTCCTACACCACTTTGAACAACAAGGTAGTGACAGCGAGGAAGAGTTAGCATCAACAATGATTGGTGAAAGTGCAGAGGAGGAAGAGTTTCAAGACCTGTCACTAGTCGGGCACCAAACATCAATCGTCATTCAGCCGCCGACCTCAATAGCCTCTGCATCCTCCCCTTCATCTTCGGATACACCAATATCGTTGCACGAGGATAACGTCCTCTCACCTCCGACCCCACCTTCCATTGACATTGCCGCCTCGTTGCACCGTCGAAGACAGTCATCCATTCCAGCGCCGATGCTGATAAAGAAAGTTTCCACGGTTTTGCCTCCTCCGATACCGCTTGACCTTCTTGAAGATCCTTTTAAAAGGGACGGGACAGTTGATGCTATCGACAACATGGATGAAACGGTCGATGAGGTCGTTGTAGAGGAAGGGGACGAGAGCGACGTTATTGTCGTTGAGGAGCGTCTCGAGGGGTTTTCTCTCCAAGGGCAGAACGGGGGCGAAAAAGAGGCATTCTCAATCTATGACCAGTACCAGAAAGATAAGGGCGAAGATCAAACTGAAGACGTCATCGAGGAGCCATTTGAAAAGGATCAAATTACCGAAGAAGAAATACACGTCTCGAACGAATACTCATACGAGGAAGAAGCATCCCAATCCCAAATTCAACCTGAATTTCAAGAAGAACCTGTTTTCTCTCACGATATTCCCCGGATCGTACGTGACAATGACTCTGTCATAATACAGTCGGCGTCCCAGATCTCATTTAGCTTCCACTCGCCCTCTCCACCTCCGCCAGCATCCACCAAGTGGGGCATCGGAGATTGGAAGCAACTCGAAACTGTACTCGAAGAAGTTCTTACTGAACAAGGCGACAATGCTGCGGCTCTAACAACAGTTTTGGAGGTGTTCATGGCCCGACTCGAGGAAAGGGAGTTGGAAGGGGATTGGACAATGTAAGTTTCCCTTTATTTTTGTTAAATACTGAGGATTCAAAGAGATCGAAAAGTGGTATCATCGGAAATGTGTATCGATAGCTAACTAGAGTCTATTGTGCTTTGCAGGGCAAAGATCGAACTGAGGATCACAGCGCTCTACCGACTGCGGAGCGAACGTAAGGAGAAACGTCACCGTCGGAGAGCAACCCATCAAAGACGTTTATCTCCTCTTCATCACACATCGACCCCGCCCTCCAGTACTGCATTGCCCAGGCCGGCTCTGGGGCATATCGATGCGCCTAATCACACGACGCTGGTCGTGGACGGAGTAGTCGTGAAGCCGAGACAAAGAAGCATGAGCCCAAAAGTGAGCGAGCTCGTCAAGGGGTTCGAGGAGGTATGTCAGGAGTTGAAGAGTCGCAGCCATGTCGCCGGGAAGGTCGCTTAGCAGGCAATGGGGACGAGCAGTAGAAGCCCTTATATAGTAGAAGGCCATATAGGATGGAAACAACGACCTTGTAGATAATAAAAGTAAGGGACATTGTTAGTTTTTGATGAAAGCCCCTCTATCACAGTAAAAGAGCAGCATAGACCTCACAGGTTGAATTCTTCCAACCCATGCTTTTTAATCCCTACCCCTGAACCTCGAGTCAAAGAAGCCCTTACCATCCTTCCCTCTGACCCACTTACTCTTCTCCCTTCTCCAGCCCCCCTCCCTCAACCTCGCCATGGTGATCTTAAGCGCCTTGATCATAGCCTCGAATGTACCCATCTGAGGAGGAATACGCTGTGAATGCGATGGCACGATCATCGGCGGCTTCAGCGAAGGGACCGTTGACGGTGGTGTGAACTGAGCATGTGCGTGAAAGGTTGCTTCGAACTTCTGCCAGCCAGAAGCTACAGCAGGCGGAGGAGGCGGAAAGAGGCCGTCATTGGTGAGAACGCGGAAGATAGTGCGCTTGTCGTTTTTGGAGAAGTTCTTCAGATCCTTGAAGGACAGGAGGAGACACGCGCGCTCTGCGTCGAGATACTTTTTAACGTTGACGGGCGCTGTGGGGTCGTGTAGACGTGCTATAACGTAGTCTTTGATGGTTCGCAGCTTCGTTGATGATATTGTCGTCGTTGAAGTTACCCTGTTGGAAGTTGGGGATGAAAGCGAAATCAAGGCGAGGTGCGGGAAGATGGTGCGGTCACTTAGGGACTGCCATTGGACAGCGGTCGTGGATTTCAGAACGGCGGACTCGAAGGTGAAAAACTCTTCTGTTGGTGCTGTATGATTGAGAAGATGATACTGTTTGAGGGCAAGGTACGTGCGTCTAATTGTCGCCCCGGTCTGAGAATGATATTCGCATCAGCCTTGAAGGAGATCAGACGGGGAAGAACTTACCAAAGGAGTATTTGGGGTGGTTGAAGGCTCTTCAGTGTTTATCCAGGTCAGTTGGAGGAGGTTGTCATCAGGTAAGAAAGCGAGTTTAGAAAGCGGTTTGGAAGGGAGAGGTGGAAGACCAGGTGGAAGAGGTGGTGTGGAGGGAGCCACGACAACTTTCGGATGTCTTTGAAGATGAGACTGGTAAGTAGATGTGTCTTTTCTCGAGCTGAAATCGATTGATTCTCCAGAAACGTAGCCTTCGCCAACCAACGTCTTCCACAGGCGGTTCAGTTTCCAGGAGCGGTCCCGCGTGCTGCCATGGTCCCGAGTCTTCTCCCTCAGCAACTTAAATGCTGCCTCCCATTCCGCCTCTGTGGTGTGCTCTGCCAATATAGCACTTCTTGTAGAGAGTCTGCCGTGCCTGTCGCGCGTTTTCCCTTCACGTAAGAGACGGTGAAGCAACGCTGTCCTGTCCTTGACAAGTGTACTCGGTTTCTTTGGAATGCCAGGGTTTGCTCTAGAAGAGTATTGCTGGTAGGGCAGGTGCGTGGTGGAGAGCGTTGAGAGACGTATAAGCGGGAGGAGACGGTGTGCGGACGAAGTTGGAGGAGGAAGTGCCGTGCTTGACCTAGTTATCCAATGAGATCCGACGATCAGGGCAGGCATCGAAACTACGAGACTTAATGATGAGTTGATATAAACCACAGTATTGGGGACTGTATGACGCTTACTTTGCTATTGGGGACCATTATCAGTGAAAAGCCATTGTCGACACTGCAAGAGAAGAGGTACAGAAGAGAAGAAGCTGAAGTCAGAACCATAGACCCTCTTTCAGAAACGAATGAACGCACCCTCTTCACATATCCTGTGTCAACCAGCGGAAAACTTGAGAATTGGACCCCTTCGGAAGTCAGGAGGAAATCGCTCTTCTGCAGTTGTCGCAGAGTATGGATCGCCACAAAACCGAATCTGCAACAGCTTTTGTAGGCAGATGGTGAAGTGAGACAGAGACTGAGATTTCTGTTAGGAGTGTTTTGCTCAGTATATCGATGACGAAGATTTCAGCGCAACGCAAGAATGATGATAACAACATTGACAGCGTTTACCTACCCCTAACACCACTAGAATAAAATCTGTATCTAGCTACACCGAAGTTTTAGCTATAGCTTGAAAAAAAACCCCCTGAAACATGTGCTGTGCTTGCAAGGTTCTTTAAAGGATAAATATAAAGAAACCGATGAGATGGTCGCGTCCTGTTACTTGCTCGTCGTATTCAACTGCCAGAACTTACGAAAGGAAGCTTTCGGAAGGACCAGAGATTTATATATTTTAAGAAAGGTGATGGACACTGGGAAGAGAAGGGTCAAAGCAAGAGAGTGAAAGGTCGATGATAAAGGCCCTGGAAACGGCATCCAAAGTCGAAAGATACACATGTCAAGATTCCCTTTATTCGAGTACTGAAGTATGAGCCGTGTTGGTGACGTAACCTCCTCAGTAAAGCAATGCCAGGTCCGCTGGCAGCAAAGCATTCAGCGCAACGGATCTAACTCACAACAATCTGTATATCGGTCACCTCATTCGACGGGCAAAAGCTTAGAACAACCTTCAGGGGTCTGCGGCTATTTCAGACAGATTATCTTTGGCGAGGGGTCGATTTGAACTTTGTTAGAGCGAGGGTGGTGTCTCGTCCGCTTGCTCACCCTGATCTTGGCCAGACGGTCAATCGAGCAGCATGTGTCCCCGAACCACGCCAACTTCAGCAACAACATCTCTCATAACATGGCAGTCTCATTAGGAACGACCTCTAATGGGTTGTATCTCAACCCAGAATGCTTTTACGAGCAGATTAAGGCAGCCACCCTTGGTTAGTAGCGTTATGAGACTCTTCGCCTAGTTTTTCTAGACTGACCTGGGCTATACATTATGTGATGTCGACGCAGAGAGCGTGGAAAATCCCTCTGGCCCTCCTCCTGAGTTTGGCAGAGGTCTCAGGAAATATTGGGGGTTCCAAAAAGACTACATTAACTTGAACCATGGTACGCATCGACTTTAAGCTTAACAACTGCGAATCAAGTGCCTACTGTTTCTCTTGAGGAGATCAAACAGTCTCTTTCTTTCCTATCAGGATTTCATTCACACATTCCCCTTTGTCGCCTTTACTGGTGTCGGGCGGGCGACCTTGCTAACTGCGCGTTGCTCTCACTCTGTTTTTAGGTTCCTACGGCTCACCACCTCTTCCAGTGATAGCTTCAATGAGAGCGTCTTCTGCGGAGATTGAGAAAGCACCCGACTTCTGGGTCGAACGTACCTCAACAACCAGTCATCACAATGGTTCGCACTCTAGTCGCCAAACTCGTCGACGCTGATTTGGACGAGGTTGTGCTAGTCAACAACGCTACAATCGGAATCAACACTATCCTTCTGAACCTCAAGTGGCAACCAGGAGATGTCATCGTCTACTGTGAGTCTCTCTCGCTCTTGTTTCTCCGCATGAACCAAACTTGACTTTAGCTTCTCCACCCCACATCCTGCCAGTTAACTCAACCTACGGCGCCATCAAAAACACAATCCACCATATTTGTGATGCCAACCCAGGTGTGATGACGCTATGTATCTCACTCACCTTCCCAGCTACCCACTCCGCCGTCCTCTCCACCATCGCATCCGCCCTTACATCGTACACCGCCTCGCACGGCTCCAAGCACAGATTTAAGATCGGCGTCGTGGATTCCATCTCCTCGATGCCTGGTGTCCGTATGCCATGGGTCGAGATAAGTAGCCTGTTTAAATCGCTCGACGTAGCATACACCCTAGTCGACGGCGCACATGAGCTAGGACAGCAGCCCATCTCTCTTCGGTCGGCAAAAGATGTTGACTTCTACGTCTCAAATGCACATAAGTGGCTGTTTGCCCATAGAGGCTGCTCGGTGCTGTTTGTGAGGAAGGCGAAACAGGAGTTAGTGAGGAGCAGTCTGCCGACTAGTGCGGGGTATGTGTCGGGTTTGTACCCAGATGGGAGAACCTGGGATTTTGTCAGTCAGGTGAGCTGGATTTTGGTTTTAGTTGGATTCAAGCTGCCTTTGAGGCCGAGACGCTGAGACTCTCTCCCTCTCTGATGAAGTTCAACTGGATGGGCACCCAAGATCACTGTCCGCTTTTGTCAATACCAGCAGCTATCACCTTCCGAGAATGGCTCGGTGGAGAAGATCGTATCCAGAAGTACTGTTTTGATCTTGCAAAAAAAGGCGGGAAGAGGATGGCGGAGATTATGGGGACGCAAGTGATGGAGAACGAAAATGGCGAGCTAAGTAGTTCGATGGTACGTTCTCTAACGCATTATTTAAGGCTTTCCCACTATCTTGAAAATATCTCACTGACTCCGCGGGTGATAATAAACCAGGTAATGGTGTTCCTACCTTCACTCCCACCTCCAATCTCCCGATCGCACGCTGCAGAGCAGCACCGTACTGTACAAGACAGTATGTTCGAGTTTAATGTACGTGTTGCTATTGCGCCGTACCAAAACGGGACGTGGGTTGCGCGGGCGAGTGCGCAGGTGTGGTGCGAAGTTGAAGATTTCGAGAGGGCGGCAGAACTGCTGATGAAGATTTGCACCAGGGTCAGAGCATTGGACGAGGAGGCATTCAGAGAACATTAGGAGTCTTATTCGTTTTGGGGGGTCTTCCTCTTGCTTTCGTTGGGGTGAGCAGAAGATTTTGTTTGTTCGTTTGTGGCATCAAGGCTGCTCATTATGAAACTGGGTGGCAGAATCACCATGTAAGAATAAGAGTATCTCCATCCGTCTGATTGAATCGCCTCATGACATCGCCATACGTATTAGTAGGTCAAATGCAAGAGGCGGGGACGTCAGGCTGAGAGGGGACCGAGCAGTGCACACCGCCACAAACGCATACTCCTTCGTAGAAATGAGACTTGGAAGGGGTCTCCCACGACCTTCTAACTTCATTGGTACCGGGTCTGAACAGAAATAGAGAAAAAAATTACAGAAAAACCTGGCAGCATATATTTTTCTGCAGCACTGATTAGTACTCGCGCTTCGTCGTTGTGAGCTCCCGACGACGACCTACCACCCCTCTCTCTTGTCTGTGAGTGGGAATGCCCCCACCAACACTCATCCCTTCGTCCTCCCAGCGCTACGCCTTGGTCATCGACGCAGGCTCGTCAGGCTCTCGACTCCAGATCTACGCTTGGCAGGACCCTCTGTACACCCAGCAGATCCACGCCAGCCAGTCCCACTCGAGGTGGTTCTCTTCCTCCTCATCCAACAGTAACTCAAGCAAGAAAAATGGAAAGGGTAAAGGAAGGCTCGACAGTGCGGAAGATACCTTAAGTAGACTGCCAAGGGTTGAGAGGGGCGTTAAAGAAGGGATGGGAGACTGGATGTGGAAAGTCGAACCTGGTAAGTCTAAAACAGCTATGAACCGTTCTCTCTTTCTCTCCCCTTGTCTTCATTGTTCTCTTTCTGTCGTTCGGCTGTTCAACTGGGCCAAGTGAGTAGGGCTGCCGCTGTAGTCGCAGCTGGTTTTTCAGTTCGGCTCTGTGCTGCTTGCCCCATGTGCCAGCTTGAATATTTGTCGAGTTTAATATCTTGCAGGAAAAACACTCATCTTACGTGGTCGTAAGGGCTGTTTGGTTCTTTGGCTTACGTTGTCATGAAAGTTGAAGGGCTGATTTGCTGTCGAGTCGGAGATTTTTTTCTATTCGCTCACTCTGCGTTCACCCCGCAGCATTCAAGCACACGCTAACCAACACAATTATGTTTCGTCTTAGGTATCTCAACACTAGCATCAACATCACCATCAGCAACAGAGATCCTCACCTACCTGAAACCTTTGATGGACCACGCCCTCTCTTCAATTCCACCGTCACTTCACGCTGCTACCCCCGTCTACCTTCTGGCTACAGCGGGCATGCGACTCTTGCCGCCCGACATCCAGTCTAGTCTTCTTAGCACTACAAGGAATGTTCTGAAAAAAGAATACCCATTCAAGGTGAAAGACGTGAGGGTCATTTCTGGCGAGGAGGAAGGTCTGTGGGGATGGGTTGCGGTCAACTATTTGATGGACGGATTTAGTAGCCACGGCAGTGGGAAAGCCCGTTCATCCTCTCCTTCTTCAGTGACAAACGAAGCAGAAGCGACAACGTCAGAGATTATACCACCGGAGGACCTCTCGCTCAACTCACCACCCGCAACCTACGGCTTCCTGGACATGGGCGGCGCCTCGACCCAGATTGCGTTCTCGCCTTCATCTCCCAAAACAACACATCCTCACATACCGTCGACCGAGAAAGAAGATGGTATTCATTCGATTCAGCTGAAACTTCTCACGGGCGAGACGCTGAGTTGGGATGTCTTCTCCGCCAGTTGGTTAGGGTACGGAACGAATCGTGCGAGGGAGAGATATGTTGGGTTGAGAGTGGGAAATTGGGAAAAGAGTGGCAGGAAAGGCACTGGTGGGCCGGAGGATGATGAGGAAGCCCCTGTGAGTGATCGATCGATCTCTCCACTTCTTGTGATTTCAGCTCTGACTGTCGATATCGTTTTCTTCACATTTTGCTCATCTTATACATCAAAAAACTATAGATCTTCGACCCATGCCTTCCGAAAGGATTACAGCTCACCGAAACACCTCGACACGCGACGCCGCATCTCACCGTCGGCACACACCTCGCTCAACCTCACACTCTACTGGGAACCGGGTCCTTCTCACAATGTCTCGAATCTCTTCTACCCCTCCTTGAAAAAGACCTCCCATGTCCTGAACAGTCAGCGTCTTCAGGCCACCAGTCCAGCTGTTTGTTTGGCGGCCTCCCAGTACCTAGCATAGACTTTAACACGCAGTCTTTTATTGGCGTGAGCGAATACTGGTACTCTTCGGAACATGTTTTCAAGTTGGGAGGTGTATGGGACGTAGAGAAGTTTGAGGAAAAGGCGAGCGAGTTTTGTGAACTAGATTGGGCAGAGATCGAGGCTGGCGTCTATGACGAAAGTTTGCCTAAGACAGGCGACGGCGAGGTAATGAATAAAGAAGGGATCGTCACTGGTGTTGGACGGTGGGGGCCGAAAGTCAGTTTTCACATTGTCTGGCTTATTTGTTCTCGAGCTTACTAACACTTTTGTCTACTGTTGTTCGTTTCGTGACTGCAGGCTGAAATCCCTCGCCTTCAAATGCAATGTTTCAAAGCGGCATGGCTCGTCAACGTCCTGCATGAAGGTCTTGGTCTTCCACGAATTGTCGATGAAGCACCCCATCAGCAGCAACAACTCCATTCCATAACGAACACCCCTGATGGCAATGACGAAGCATTCACAGAAATTGTCGAAGAAAAACTCGAGCAGAAGAATCTTGCCCCTAGTAAGCCACCAGCGACTTCGAAAGGGAAGAAGAACAGCGCGTTTCAGTCGATTGACACCGTGGGAGACACTTCTATCTCTTGGACCCTCGGAAAGATGGTGATCGAAGCATCGAAGGATATTCCACCTCTTTCCCACCCTCGAGCGAAGTTCAACCAATTTGGAGAATTGTTTGATGATCTCGGCGGCATGCTTCTGAGGACGAGCTCACTCGGCGGTGGGGGGTCAGGACGCATGTCCATTGGGTTCACAGGCTTTTGGCTGTACTGGTTCGTTCTCATTGGCTTTTGCGGGTGGATGGGACGAGGAATTGTCAGACGTCGACGCAAAAAGCTTATCTCTGGCTCGGGGTCGAGGAGTCCCATTGGTGGTGTTTCTGCCAGCAACGGCATGAACGGTGGCATTTCAATGTCTTCTTCAATGAATGGGCTTTCGGTGCTGAGAGACTCAATGGGTCCTCCTAGTCCTCCTACTACAGGGAATGAGAGAGGTTTATATGCTTTGTCGAGTTCGAGGAACTCAAGTCAGGTCAATCTGACCAACCTCAAGTCTAGAGGATATGCGATGGTCTGAACAAACGTGAAAGAGGTATTCTCTTTCACAGGACTATTTCCCAGTTTTATTTTTACGTGCTTTGGACACTTCTTCTGTCCCTGGACTTGTTTTTCTTGGTTTTTCTTTGCGCGCTGGTAGCCTGTTTTCGGTGTCGTGTCTTGTAGCCTCGCTTCTCGTATACCTTTTTTGATGTCCATGACTATAAAGTCTTTCAATTCATACCAGTCTGATTTTAATATACATACCTGCTTTAATGACTCTTCCGTTCTTGCAAGCTCCTTACCGTACGTGTCTCAGTTCCAAAGTTAACAACCTAGGCAAAGTAGTACATAATTTGGTACATAAAGACCTATGGCTCTGCACTTCCATCCTTTGGTGGGTCGATCTAGTGAATAGGTCGGCCCTTCTTTAAATTCATCCTCACGCTGTAGGGGGCAATCGCTAGTCTATGAAGAAAAACACTGCGATCGAACTTCCAATGTATCGCTCTTCGTACGCAACTTCAGGACAGCCAAATAAAACAGCACCAGTGGATGCTGGTAGCTTCAAACATGTTACAGTCAAAGATAATGAATCATGCATTTTTTTGCTTTTCGAGGCCAAAGAGTCACCAAAAACAATCTCGGCAGGAGCGAGATCGTTGCCCGATAGCAGACGATATTGACAGAAAGTACGCGTTTCCTCAGATTCAGTGAGGAGAAGGGACGGAGGAGAGAGTTGCAAGGGAGGAAAATAGTCTCAGATTGTCAGATAATTATATTCTGGAAACAGCCATGATGATTCGGTTTCATTTTTATCACACCAAGCGGAAACAAGAATACTGTCAAGTGCTGCCAGGCTAAGAGAAAGACTATTCAAATCTAAACACATGTTTCCTTATCTACTGATATGTCGATGTTTCGCCATCTGCTCTTCTCCCCATGGCACCAAGAGATAGCGTCGGCGACCTTCGTCACCAAGAGGGGTAAAAAGAAGAGTGTTACTACGCGCCCTGCCCGCAAGAAGATCTTCTGAGTTCTTCGATTGGTGAGAGATGTGGGTGTTGGGGAGAGGGAGGTCAGAAATGAGAGCGTGATTGCTTTCTGTCAGGTATTAATTGAAATGGAAATAAAACAAATTGGAGTCAGAAAGAGAGCCTGCTATTCCAAGCCGAAAACATTGGCCTACCCCACAGCCAAAATATAGGAGGAGGAGCTGAGGTATGCAGAGAGGGAGTACGGTGATGAGGGCGATACTGATGAATGAGGATGAGGTAGGGGAGATGTGTGGACCCCTTGAGCAGAGGATAGTTGCAGGCGAAGGCTGTAGAAAAATCGCCCTGGTCAGCCAAGGGACAAGTCACAAATAGATAATATCCCTCCACTGGCAACGTACTAGTGTGACAGTGCGATTCTGAAAATCAACGTTCAAATGCGCTCCAGACCCGTGTGTCTTTTGCAAGCGCCTGGCGTCAAACTTCCACAGAACACCGATCAGAGGAACCATGTTAGTGATTAACCCCACCTCCAAGGCACACCACACTGTCTCCAATAGTTTCGCCCTGTGGACCGATGTCGTCGTCAACATGTTACTGCATTTGATAGCCACCTCGTCATCACCATGACCGCCCAGTAGCATCGTCAAAGCGAAGACGGACACGATGAATGTGGCAGGCATTCCCATGAGATCCGACAACTCAAGCCCCGATTTTCTTGATCTGGACGGTCGTCCCGAAATATGGTCTCCATCAAAGCCAGTAGTGAAAATGCTGAAGAAGGCGACCAGGAACGTTGAGGTGAACGATGAAGCAAAGGTGGTGAGAGAGTAGCTGACGCAAACAGTTAAGAATGCTATTGTGAGAACGATCACACATCTGGTAATGAGGAGCGAGGGCATGGGCTTCAGGTTGGTTGAGGAATTCATTTGATCGGGGGATGTCTTCTTGATGGTGAGTGTTGCGAGCCCGATGAGGTGGAGAAGTCGGAACACAGAAGCCAAAGCCTAATAGATTGAAAGCGAAGCAGAAAATCGTCACAACAATCCGAACAGGAAGGGGTGTCACATCTGTCGAACTCACCATCAACAACGTCCAAAATGTCAAGAGGACGATCCAACAGACCTGATAGGGTCTCCCTCGAGTGAGCCACCAGGTCAGAACTCCAGTCAAGCAGCAATATGCAGCAAAATCAGCGACGTCGTGCTTCCAAGTCCAGCTGCTCGTTGGTGCCCTGCTGTGGCTAGCAGTAGTTGTCGTCTGCTCCGTAGATGACGGTGATTGCTGTAAAGTAACTTCGAGTGGTTCTGGATCTATCTGGCGAGCTAGCGAAGGGTCTGGCTCGCTGGTCTCAGGAAGGTCGTCAAGGAGGTCTGCACCTTGCTGTGCTGCAGAAGAGAGGGCAGAGCACAGCACAAGCGCTGAAGGGGTCGCCAGCAGCAGGGAGAGCTGCACTGGCCAGTCGGAGAGGAACACCATCCACTTCTGATACCGGGGCAGCCAGAGGGAACAGTCGTCGTCGTCGTTGAGGAGACCTTGCAGATCTTTTACCTCGTCCACTTTCAGCCAAACGTCTCCGACGGTGCCGCCGGGCGTTTAAAAAAGCTAAACGCTCTCCTAATCCTCGGTACTTCATGGGATGTTTACTGATAAGACAGGTTCTATGAGGGTAATACCCGATACTGGTTCCTAGGTACACCTGCCAATAGGTCAAGCGTCAATTCTGTGCAGGGGACGAGAGCGAGCGACTTGTTTCCATCTTCTTGCTGTCAGATTCGGGATCGAGCTCTACTTGGACTGGTCTGGTTACTCTAGTGAGTATCCCGATAGATTCTATCCTGTGTGTTGATCTGGTGTCCCACCGAGCTGCAGCTACGTCGACGTGCATCCTTTAACTCACAGAGCGCGCCAGTCCACTTGAGGCCATTCAAGTATACGAACGATGCAATACAGCGGTTACCCACCACCCTACAGGCTATTCCACGACTAAGTCCCTTCAATTTAAGGGCCAGTTGATTCTACAAACAACTCGAGGTTTAAATCGTCCTTCTGCTACCTGACGTGGGTCCGGCTTCCATACGGTCTTCGCACTCTTCTAATTCTGATCTCTTCTTTGTTCACTATTCTCTTCGTAACTATCCAAGATGAATGACAATGTCTCTTTCCGTATCCTTCCCGACTGCGAGACTCTTTCTGCGCATGAAGAAGTCAAAGCTTTCCTCCACTGCTATAATCAAACGCCTGCCTTCGTGCAGTAAGGTAGTACATTATTTGGACGACGTGCTGAAATAAGCTAGTTCATGTGTCCCTTTTGCTGGCTTTAGCCTTTTCGCTGCCGGTCTCACCTGTCGTTTTTGCGACATGTGTGAGCGCAGCGCGACTCGATACTGATTGCACATGCGGCCCGAAACCCATTATACTTTTCATATATGAAAGAGAGACCTTGATGGTGAGTCTTTCTGTTAGCCCCTCTATAGAAGCACTATAGTAGCCTGGCCGGTTATTTTTTTTGATGCATCCGTTTTTGCTGGTATCACTTAAAAAAGGTTAGTGAGCGAGCGGCGAACAAAAATTATCCTCCGGCTTGGAATGGATCGACGACGGACCCCTGTTTCATGTCGAACCAGACGTCAGAGCTCCGTTCCCTTGTCACCCTTGATTTGGGGCCGCACAGTTGTTTGCTTTGGACGACGGACTAACGAAAAGTTGATGAAGTGAGATCGCCATATATAAACGCAAAAGACGACCATGCTGTTGTTCGATCGTACACCCTTCCTTCTTCCGCTCTGCCAATGTCCTCATAGTACTGAAAGACTGACTCTAGAAAGGAATGGCACAAGCCTTCAAAGGGTCCTCTGCCATCGAGGTCGTCGCTTTTCTGGCTCGCACGACCCATACAGCCCACTCGCAGCAGGAAGCACTCGACGCCGTCGTTCGCTATGTCAACCAAAAGAAACTCAAAAGGAAAGGGAAACTAACGCGGACTGCTGACCAGATCAGCAAGAAGCTGGAAGTGCTTGAGAGGAAGTTTGAAAACGACGAGACGCTGGCTAGGATTTTTTATAGAGGTCAGTTCCCCTCCGCAGACCAAGCCATTAAACTTCTTGTCCATCGTGCTGACTGCAATTTCCCCTGTTTTTGTACCATTTAGCTCGAGTTCATACATCTCTCCCACCTTCAGCCGTCGATAGCGTTGACGTTCATCGTATCCGCGACCTCTGCGCTCAGTCTCGAAAGCTCTCCTCACCCTTACTGATGACCTCACCACGGAACTCCTTTGCAACCTCCCGGTCCTCCATTTCCTCCTTCGGAAATTTGCAACCAGCACCCTCTGTCCGCTCGCTCCAGATCATCGTCCGCCCGCCGTCAACGCAGACGTACCGCTCTGTCGAATGTCCAATTACATCCCCTGAAAAATCACAACGGCAGTTTGATCCTCGAGTGGGCGAGTTCGAATACCTTCTTCCCGAGGTCTACGTGCCTCGTGCGAAATCCCCGCTGCGCGAATCGATGTCAAGCACGAGGTCTTCGTTTTACTGGGATGATGATGAAGGCAACGATCTCCCATTGCAGCAACAGCGCCGCCGAGCTAACTCACTAGGTTCAACAACATCAACATCCCCTTCC
This sequence comes from Krasilnikovozyma curviuscula, assembly GCA_014825775.1. Taxonomy (NCBI): domain Eukaryota; kingdom Fungi; phylum Basidiomycota; class Tremellomycetes; order Cystofilobasidiales; family Mrakiaceae; genus Krasilnikovozyma; species Krasilnikovozyma curviuscula. The sequence goes on from MVAQ01000044.1 coordinate 44,592, forward strand.
TCCTCAGCATCAGCATCTCTCTACTCGTTTGACTCTTGTTGGGACTCAGCTTTCCACGAGTCGTCAGCGTCGCTTGAGAGGTGGAAGTACCGCAACAAATCGATGTTCTACTTTGACGCTAGTAAAGTCGAGAGGTACCCTTCCTCAGTTCATATAGATGACGATGTTGAAGAAGTGGATCCGGAAATGTTTGAGGTGGAGGAGCAACCTGTCAAGTGCGCGCCTCAGAGGGACAGCTTATCGAGTCTCTCTGGTCCAATCGAGAAATTCGTAAGTTTCAGTTAAGTTCTAACTTCCTCTATCTCATAGATATGCTGATGCTGCTCTCATCTTCCAGCGGTCTCTTGTCTCTCAACTCCCATCTCTACCTTCACCATCGATGTCAACCTCACGACGACGCGCCTCCGTTCCGGTCGCGCCTCTGGCCAACCGCCAGGGCCGCTATTTCGACGACGGCAACTTCAAAGAGGAGGATGGCCCTGTAATAAATAACAGCGACAGGATGTATATGCCTCCACCAACGAAGTCGGTGCCCCCTGTTCCTGAGCCTGAGGAACAAGGGGGCTTGGGCCTGAGGCCTGAGTTGAAGGTGAGTGGGCGCATCTTGATCCGAAGCGGTTAGCCTATCTGATTTTTTTTGAGCTTTTTAAGTTTTTGCGACAGTAGGTAGAGATGATCCCTAACCGGTATCATTTACAAAAATGTTAAATAGTATATTTGAGTTATCTTCCATTTTTTGCTTGTATTGCGATAAATCGTGAGTTCCGTCCCCTTATCCTGGCTCTTCTCATGGCACTGTTTTGACGACTATTCACAGTTCTATTGTAGATTTATTTTTAAGACCTTTGCAAGTTCATGCTGTACATGCCCCCACCTAATGGCCGGTATATGTTTCCACCCTTTTGTGCTTCGAAGCGCGCCACCTATCCTCCGTTTGGAATAAGACCGCCGTAAGAATTGTGCTGCCAGGGGCAAGAAATGCCCTATTGGCTCTTCGGAGGTTGAGATGGTGGTTTTCTCACGCTTCGACGCGTGGGAATTTGCACGGGAGGATGCGTCCCGCCATCCGTGTTGTTATCAGTAAAAGACGATCATTCCGCATGTTTTGCCTCAGGAGGTGCGCCATATAACTGGCTTCTCTGAGGTTTTTTTTATTTTGAAGTCTACAGTAACTACTTTAGGGCTTAACCAGGCGGTTTGGAAAATAAAAAAATATGTCTACTGAGCTTGGTCAGGGAGGTAAGCCGTAGAATACAACCTCTCGAACAAAAGAATAGTGCATCTTCGTCACTCTACCCAACACCGCACCTCGTCTAGATTCACGAAAATTCCTGACTTAGATCCTTATTTCAGCCGGCTATGGCATTGTCCTTGGTCTTGGCATCGGCTTCGCTGCTATCATGATAGGAATCTCCAAGATTCAGACACGATACACGTCACACTCGCTTCAGTCGTCTGAGGAGTTCACATCGGCTTCCAGAAGTCTCAACCCCGGTATTCTGGCCAGTGGAATCGTTAGTGCTGCTGTAGGTTGCTTCACTTCTTTGCTGTTCCCCTTATCTCTTTTCGTTATCAGCGCTGATGTTTCTCTTTTCTGTTGATAGACTTGGGCAGCTACATTGCTAAACTCGTCCACTGTTACATATCTCTACGGGATTTCAGGGTGCTACTGGTACGTTTTCATGAGATAACCAGACCATTTCTTCACGTTCGCCGTTTCCCCTATCTGACAAGGTTCTATTGCTTTTTGTCTCTAGGTATGGCGCTGGTTCGGTATCTCAAGTATGTCTTTCCATCCTTTCTCGTCCTCGTCAAACAACACTGATGGGATGCTCGTGGTTGTATTGTTAAAGATCATGCTTTTTGCGCAAAACGCTGTCCAAATCAAACGCAATGCCCCCGGCGCGCACACTTTCCTAGAGGTTATAAAATTGCGCTGGGGGACCGTTCCCCACGCGATCTTCATCTTCTATGGGCTGGGAACTAACATTCTCCTGACCTCTCAACTCATTTGTGGAGGATCCGAGTCAATCGTTTACCTGACGGGAATGTCCATTTACGCGGCGTGCATCCTTATCCCCGCCACCGTCGTAGCATTCACCGTCGTTGGGGGGCTCCGGTCGACGTTCTTGAGCGACTATATTCACACCACTCTCATCTTTGCTATTATCACTGCGTTCATGTTTAGCGTATATGCATCGAACCCACAACTTGGTTCCCCATCCAAGGTTTATGATATGCTCCAAGCCGCGGCTGTCAGTGCGCCGCTGGAAGGGAACGCTGGCGGGAGCTATACGACGTTCAGGTCTATTAATGGCCTCGGTAAGTCGAGTTTCCCTCGTCATTAGGTAATGCGCTGTATTGACACGCTTCTCACGGCGGGGCCAACAGTATTCGGAATCATTGTGGTCATCAGCGGGATAACGACCGTCTTCATGGATCAGAGCTATTGGCAGAGGTGAGGAACCCTCAGACCCGAACGTTCTCCACCGGTCCGTTAGTCTGAACCAAATTTTCACGCGTTCACAGAGCCATCGCGTCCAAAGCGTCTACATCAATGAAAGGATACCTTTACGGTGGCTTCGCCTTCATGCCTGTACCTTACGGGTTCGCAACGGCTTGTGCCATTGGCCTTGTAGCGCTCGGAACACCCGTCACCAATCCGTCAAATGTGGCCACAATCGCAGCATCCGTTATCCTCGGCAAATCGGGTGCTACGTTGTTGCTCATCACTTTGTTCTTGGCTATTGGGTCAGCGGCTAGTGCCGAGTTAGTTGCTGTTTCAACTATTTTCGTTTATGATATCTACAAGGTTAGTTCCAATCTCCTTGCAATTTACTCATACTTTTTGTTCGCTCACTCTTTGCCGTCGCCCCTTTAATCTTGCAGCCTTACTTCCATTCTCGAGCGTCGGATAAACGGATCCTCCTTGTTTCCCACATTGCTGTCGGCGTTTATGGAGTCATCATGGCTTTGCTTGGAATTATCTTCTACGAGATTGGCATTAGCTTGAGTTGGCTGTATGGGGTGAGCACCTCAATCCTTGTTCTACTTCGCGCAAGACCCCTTTAGCTGATCAGCTGATTTAACAGCTCACTGGTGTCATGTTCAGCTGCGCTGTTGTCCCTGTCGGATTCGCCATCAGATCGTCAACAGCCAACAAGTGAGCAACTGCTGCATTACGGTGCTTTTCTTTCCTTGGACTACTACTGACTCCTGATCCTTCCACTAGGTGGGGTTGTACCATTGGTTCTTTCCTAGGGTTTATCTGCGCTATCTGTGCGTGGATTGGCACTGCCAAAGGATACTACGGCGTTTTGAATGTCAATTCGACCGGTGGAAACTACCCTCAACGTGAATATCTTTTTCTTTCAAGACGCTTAGATATGTCACTTATCTCCAATCATCTTCCTGGTAGTCGCGGGAAATGCCGCAGGTATCTTTATCTCTGGCGCCTGTTGTTTGATTACAACACAAATCTGGCCGGAGAAGTTTGACTTTGAAGTTCGTTTCTGTTCCACAAGCGGCACCCAAACATTATGACTTATTAGTTCCTTGCTTTCTTATCAGATCACACGAAGGCATAACTTTGGCGCCGATGATGTCGCTGAGGTACACGCTGCCGATCTACCACTTGGAACAACCTCCGGTGCAGCTGAAGACAAGAAGGAACCTGTCGCGTCCAACACTTCTCCGTTGGAAGCATCAGATGATGTTCTCCCTGAAACGAACTTGAACGACGCTTCTGAGGAACAACTTGCTAGGGATTTCAAGTTCTCAGTCTGGGCGACATTGGTGTCTTTTGTTGTACTCTGCGTGAGTACGAAGGTCTTCATGCAATTATTCTCTTATACTCAAATCCTTCTTGAATTTGATAGATCATTGTACCTGCCTTTGCATGTATCCCTCGTATATGGAGTAAAGCTGGTTTCACTGTTTGGATTGTCATCACATTGTACGTCACAATCCTACGCTGCATCTTTTACTACTCTGCATCGTCTGAACAACAAAATTTTCCTAAAATTTTCAGTTTATGGGTCGCTGCCTCCATTGTCATTTGTGTTTTCTGGCCATTGATTGAAGCTCGAGATTCATTGGGTAACATCGGATACGGCATCTACAAGGATCTTACAGGGAGATCAAGAGCACCTGCTTCTTGAGGGTCTCAGAAATACAGGGTTTTTGCAATTCGTTTGAGTTAAATTTGGTAATCCAGAAGAACTCTTTTCCATCCATGTTCACGATTTGGCTCGCTACATAGAGGGATTACATATAGGGATTTAATGAAGAGGAGGCCAACGTGCTACATTTGAAAAACTACTAGCTCCCAAAGAAAGGATTCCATTACAAGCTGTTCTCATAATAGAGGGCTGAAGGCAGCGTCCTTGATCTAAGATTGAGAGAAAAAAAACATCTCCAAGCTCTATCGCACCAGCCTTCGTCTCGTTAGGTTGATTTGCCCTTGTGTCTCTGTCCCATCCTCCTTTCCATACTTTCTACCTGGCGCCTGATTATCGTATTGTCACTTTGTTCTTCCCTTCCTTTAACCCAAATGAAAGACAAGAATGCATGGGCGCTGCAAAGCAACTCATCGAATGCGGGTCAATGGTCCCGAAGTCAGCGGTATCACATTTAACCACTAAGAAGTTGACTCACTACCTTGGCTGAGGGTTACGCTTGTCAATTTCCTCACGTTTGGGCTTATATCTTGGAACCCAGCTAAGTCTCAGAAATATCAGTCAGGAGTTCGCGGCACTTTTGACCTCCGCCAGTAAAACAACAAAATAGAACCAGCAGGGATTTCAAACTGAGACGATATCGCAATCTATCCTTTCTTATAAACAACACAGATTAAGAAACAGTAAGTAGTGATTTTTGACTGTCGAAAGTCTCGATAGACAAATGCGCCTGCTCCTGACAGCCAACGTTGTCGATCAAATAGGGGGTTTTTGACCTTGTCAGGGTCTCAGGAGATCCCAGAAACTACATTCATGTCACAACCAACGACCAGGACAAGGAAGCAGAACCTGTCAAACTCGTCTCTTCTACGTCAGCAGGGCTAGCATGGAAGCCATGAATACGACCCTCTCTCATCCAAAGCTCAGGCTGAAGATTATCCTCCCTAGTGACCATAGTAACAAAGCTACTCAGATAGCACCCTCAACGAGCGTTCCTGTCTTGGCTGGTGGTGATGTCAAGGCTTCCTTAGAGGTTGAAGGTACAAGCGAGAACGACCTCGGGCTGGGTGAAATCAAAGTTGAAATTCTGGGAGTTGAAGGTTAGTAATCACAGTCGTTTGAATCGTAGTCTAGCTAAGTATAGCTAGGAGTGACCGAAGGATGTTGAAGCTGGACGCACTGATTTGCTTGCTTTTATTTTCACTGTGTAGAGTTGATTTCCAGCCAATCTTCTCTCAGGAATGTCTTCATGAAACAACAAAGGTATTTCCAAGGGAAGGACTTGGTCAGCTACCGATTTCTCCCTCATTGCATTGTGGCTTACACTTTTCTGACCCAGAGAACACTCCTCAGCCCCCGAGTAATATCGTTTTTGCAACCCAGTCTCCAAAGCACCCAATGCCACCCTCCTTTTTTCCTGCTAGAATAGGGTAATTATCTTTGGCTCCCACTTGTTCAATAATTCGCGCTAAACGCGCTTCGTATTTGTGTGTGTGTGTGTTTTCTTTTTGTCGCCAGCAAATGTCAGTTCCCTCTCTCGTTCCACATCCCTTCAGCCTCGCCGTCAGCAATAGCCTTCACGACGCTTGCCTCTATTCGGTACATCCTCCGCGCATCCGTCGTCGCGTTCTATAAGGGTAAAATCAGCACCGTTCTTTGTGAGCGCGTCGTCGACGTCTGTGAAGACCTGCGGGTCAGGAACCCCAGCCAAGGCGATCAAAGGTGGAGAGGACTATCGACCGCCGTGACAGAAGGTGAAAGTGGTGGATTAAGTGGTGGAAAGGTGAGAATTGAGTTGGAAATACAGGAGAAGGTTGTTATTACCGGTGGGAAGTTAAAGGTTGATGTCAAGGTCCTGAACTTCAGCTCGAAACAGGTCAGTGTGGACTATACCGTTTCTTCACCTTGGCTCTTCGAGAAGTTCTAGTCTTATATATATATTGAGATTTGTTTTAGCTTTCTGGACCAACTCTCACTATTGCACGAATTCTCGTCCTGCCACCTCCACCATCCTCACCCGAAACTCCCAACCCTCAAATCATCAAAGTCTCAGAATGCATCTTCAGTCTTCACCTCACGAATCCTGAGTTCATATACCCGGCGTCCTCAGAAACACGCCATAACCTGGAAATTGTTGTTCCTGCTGGGTTGATAGGCAAAGGGGTGAGCGGCGTGAGATGCGCGAGCGGCGGGCTCAGAAAATACATTCTACCAGCTGGAAAACCAGAGCTGAAGGACGCTCTTTTTGAGATAAAAGCTGTCGTTGGATTCAAACTGGATGGTGGATTACTTGGGTGAGCAAAATCGACTTGAATTTTCCCTTTCGCGGTTGATCATAAATTCATCACACCCCTGTTCCACCGTCATAGTAAATCGATAGCAACTGAGGTCCCTATCTTCATTGCTGATCCCGCATCACTTCCTCAAGATTTCTTCGCTGTTCAACAACCAACGACAGCACCTCAGCCTTTTCCTCTGTCTCCATCATGTACAAGCTCAACTTGGACGCCATACGTTCCTCCAACTCCAGTACCTCGACATCCATTCGAACTAGATCTCCTTCGTCCTGGATCAATAATATCCCACCCGTCTTCTCCAAACTTTTTCAGCTCTCAGGGCTCTCAACTTTATGCCCACGTTCCAGTTCATCAGCAAGTTCTCATTCACGACCCTTTCTTGCTAGAACGCCCAACCTCAGCTTCAGCTTTTCCTTATCCTTCCCAACTGCTGAATCATGCACCTCACCCTCAGACTGCTTACCCACCACATTCAGGTCGAGCAGTATCTACAGGTCCACCAACAGGATTCAATAGTCGCTGGCAGTCATCTTCTCAGTTCGCTCAAGAGTTATCGCAGCAGCACCAGTATCGACAACCACCGCCGCCTCCGATCCCAGCGTTGACTCGACCACCATCGGTTAGGCCAAATAACGAGGTCGCTATCTTCTCAGCTCACAACCGAACTCGAACTCCTTCCATTGCAGGTCTACCGTATTCACCAACACCAACGCGCGACTTCATTTCCCAACAAACACAGCCGTGGTTATCCATGTCGACGCCCAATGAGCCATTGTTCTACACTCCTCAGTCTTCTAGGAAAATAAAAACTGACGGGCGAAACCCGAAAATGGAGGTCGCGCAGCGAGGAGCGTTCGATGCTATTGGTGAGAGTGGGGAGTCCACTGCTGGGACGGTAAAGAGCCTTGCTCAGAACTTGGAGGAAACTGTAAGAAGTGAAAGGATCAATGGTGTGGAAGGTACTGATGAGGCTCAGGAAGTAAGTAGTCCTTTTCCGTCTCATTTTTGGGTTTTGGGTTTGACAAATCTGAGTGTGGATATGATGATTGTCTTCATGTTTATTTTCATTTTTGGATTCGCTATAGAGCGGCACGGATTGGTTGAATAAAACTCTTCCAAAGCCACCTCCCTCCACTGGCAGACACAGTGAGAAGACCATTGGTCGAGCGACCGCAAAGGATATCTTCAGCGAACCTACTGCTTCGCAGCCCATAAGCTCTGTCATCTCAAAAACTAAAAGTAGAAAAATACAACTAGAGTCCCCATCGGCATTATCATCACTTCCACCCTTTGAAGAAACGGCTAGCCAAGAAATTGCTCGTCATGCTCGGACAGAAATGGGAAAGAAGGAAGATCATGTTGTAGCCATTCAGCCATACAAACGAGGGTCGACTTCAAAAACTATTCCGCTAACTACACTTCCGACTTCAATTTCGGTAGAGAAAAAGACAAAAGAAGAGAAGAAGCCATCGGTACGCATCAGCGCTGCCAAGCCAGCTTTGAAAGAGCTCAGGGCAATCAAAGAAGTCGCGATCGGAAGGGTATCCGCCTGGAGGACGTCATACCTCAATGCTATGAGCTCTTCATCGAAGATATTTGATGTCGAAAGACCACCATCTCTGGCTCCTTCTACTGGTTCGACTATTAAAACTTCGTCGCCGGCAACTCTTCCTATATTCATACCTACGGCGGCTGGCGTCATCCAATCGCTTGCAAATGCTTCATTCATTCCCGTCAATGAATCTCTGTCGAAGTCATCGAAAGGTTCTGGCTTCAAAGTTGAAGCCTCTGCCGACACACGATCTTCAGCATCTGTCTCGCCTTTGACCAACAATGTGTCTCCCCTTGTAACAGAGTCTCCTTCCTCAAGTGGACGACCTGATATTTCTACCTCTTCTGAAGAGGCATCTCGAACTTATCTGGACAGAGCTCCTCCAGTCGCAGCGGCCACAACGGGAACTCCAACTGTCTCGTCCCCAATATTGCGGGTTACCGCCAACCCACACAAATTCCTCAAGTTATCAACAAAAATTCCAGTCCTGCCTTTGCCTACCTCAGTCTCAAATTCTTCTTCAATTTTCTTACAGCGACGTACCTCTCAAAGGATTTACGAGGAAGATAAGTGCAAAGTCGATAGGATTCAAATCGTTGCGAAATCGATTTCTGCCTCACCACTTCCTTCTATCTCGTCACTGGAAAGAAAATCTCCCTCAAGGGTATCAGCAAGTAGATCAAGAGAGATCGGGAAACTGAAACCCAGTTTTTTTCAAATGGCTGAGGCGCTCGGTGTCAGCGGAGCTGGGGTAGATATTGAGCAGCACTACCAAGCGAAAAGTGCGAGGGGTGGGAAAGGAGGGAAGGTCGCTGATGTTACGAAGGTGATAATTAATTTCCTCCTCTTGTACCTCTTGATACTAACTCTTTCTACATTTCTTCAGATCTGGGCAAACGTAATCGAGCAGGAGATCAGCAGCTCTTCTTGCACATCAATACAGAAGCCTTCTCCATCATCTAAATCCATGAAGCCACTCCTCTCAAAGAGTTCTTCTGCTCAAACTTTCTTGAACACTACGACTCTATCAAAACCGAAGCTTTCCAGCGCCGCGTCGTTGATGGTTCCCCCCACCACAGGAACACCATCAAAAGGGGACATTAATGCTGGATGGTCAACTTCCCCACCGTCGATTCCCAGTAAGCCAACTGCTACACCAACACTTGATATGACGAAGCAGTCAACCGACATTGTGCCTAAGTCCTCCTTACAACCTAAGTACTCAACCAATCGACTACAAGAGCTGTCCAAGAAGTACGATATTCCAGCTGCTGGGGAATCGTCTTGGAAACTGATTTCAAAGAAGTCTTCATTATCTACCGGTATTGTTGGCTTCTCGCGGGAAAGGTTGAAGGAATTGGTGAAACAATACGGAGGTTAAATGTATATCACTCTGAACTGCTCATTTAGATTCTTCGATAATATAACTTGTGCATCTCAAATTGGAAATTTCTTGTTACTTACGTATTGTCTCATGCCCAACTCGATGATGCTGAACTTGAATAAATGCGCAAACAGAATGTAAACATATCAGTTGTCGATACATTTGGTAACAAATCTACATCCCTAAACCAAAAAAAGATTTCATCGCTAGGGCTAAATCATATGGATTTGGTCCTGGGTTCTGGGAATATTGAAGTTTCACTGGTGGATTCATTCAATCTGAAAGCAAAAGGGCCGAGAAAACAACAACGCTTTGCACTTACGTCCGCGGCTCTCCCAGCACCGACTACCCCGATACTAACATCAGGGATCAAGAAAGTAATAACGAGATGTTATGTTTCTCCCAACGCTCACGCCGTTCGAGGATCTGCCTCCCGCCAAATGAGGATTAAAGGTAAACCAAATGTATAGATGTCTAAGGCAAAAATCCAAGAGTCTATATTTTAATGGAGAGAAATAGCACCATAGACTTCTCCATCTCTACATCGATGTTTCAATATACATGAAGAAGCTTGGGGGGGGTATAAGAACCTGATACAAGGCGGCAGAGCATATTCTGTCTTCACTCTTTCTTCACGAGCCCGAGCAACAGGCATTTACTTTGAGTCTTTATGGATGACGACACCTGCTCCAGCTCCTAGGGCATCCTTGATATATCCGTAGAGTATAAACTGACCCGAGACGAGACCAGCAGTCATGACCACTATTCAACAAGTGTCAGTCTTCAATACTTCACAGCAGCGACAAAATGGAGGTAGTTAAAACATACTTCTTGGACCAATACCAGCGAACAAGCCGGAGAAGCCAGCTTCCTTTCCGAGAACCCACAGACGGGAGACCATTGATCCCTTTGGACCATGTCCCTTGTTAATTTGTGAGAGGAGGGTATCAGCGGGCTGCGTCACCAACAAAGAACCAAGCAATCGAAATTAGTGTGTTTGTCAGTAAAAAAGACTATCTTCAAATTGATGGAAAGACTTGTTGAAAAGTGAAGGACGCACGTGAGACAAAATGGCGGCCGCGAAACCAGCAACGACACCGTTACCGAGGGTGATTCCGAACTTAGCTGGAGCAGAGAGGTTCTCGTTGGTTTCTTTGGACATCGTCTTGGCAACGGCTTCGTCCATCCATTCTTTGACCGTGAACTGCGAGGGAGAATGGAACCGGTGAGGTTACCGAGAATATTGGAATGGAGAGAAAACAAAATTTTATGTTGAAAAGTTGTCAGAGGGACTAAACCAGGTGGAGAGAAGGGCAAAGGGGAGGGGGACGCACCTGACCGATAGCGTAAGGAATCTGCTTGCACAGAATTGGAATGAACCCGGCATAGAGGCCCCCTATACCTTCTTCAGCTGATAGCTTGGCAAACCCAGAAACGAGACCAGAAGCGTATTTTGGATCGGAGACAAGACGGATTCTGGTGGCTGGAGGGCAATAAGAGCGGAACAGACGTCAGTCGCGCGCACAATATGGGAGCTCTCGCCCTGACATTTCCTTCACCCCAGCCGAAAACCAATTTTAAGCCAAGTGACATATTGAAATGAGTGGCTCACCTTCCAGAGGAGTCAGCAAAATATCAGCGAAGAATTCAGCGATTGACGCTCCTCCAAGGTAGATAGCCGTCCTGTTCTTGACCGCGGCCTCCTGAGAGCCAGACAAATCAACGAGTTTCTTCTTCCAGTACTCGTATCCCGCAAACTTGGCTCCTCCCTGAGCAAGGTATCCGACAGCAGTAGGACCGAACCTTTTTTGCGCCCCAATGAGAAGGTGGTGGTTCAGATGCAGCTTCAATGATGAGAAGGAAAGACAAGGGAAGAAGATAAACGTACCCAGTCAACAGACCGGCTGTACCTTCGGCTGCTACAATTGACCGCGCTGTGGTCATCATTCCTTTACCCTTGAACGCTGGGTCAATCTGGATACGGGTCTTGACGACATCGATCGCTAGTATAACCACAGGATTACCTCATTTATCAGTTCTGTGTTCTTATTACTACTGCAGGATGCCTACTCACGAGTCATCATTCCATGAGTACTGTATATCATCCAACACGAGAGACAGAGCAGACGTCATTCGCATCAGCTCAAGCTCTCTACTGACTACCAAACGACGAGAGATGTCAGACACTCACATGGTACAGCATAGTGCTCCTACAAGTTCAGGTCCAGGTTGAACGAAGTGAAAACAGAGAGGAAGGCAGAGTCAGCCCTAAACTGTTCAACGTTAACCCATCTCCCCTTTCCGCATTCGACTCCGTCGATCCCAACGAGACCCTGTAAATCTTCCACTGACCTGCTGAGAAGAAAGCTGTATAGTCTCTAAAGAAGGCAAGTTGAAAGGTGGTTAGAGCTGCTGTGAAACTGTAAATCCCCCATTCCAGAGGGAGCAACGCTTACTTTGTCGTGAAGGTTGGTGTGAGAGCCACTGGGGCTACAGCTGCTTTCGTCGAGGAAGCCATTAAGTCAGTTGAGTCAAGAAAATCAAGCAAAGGGCTAAGGAGGTTGATGAGTTTGTGATTGAAGGAGGGGAGGGACTTGTAATTCCTCAGGCGGCGTTTTTTATACAAACCCAAGTCGGTCGAGGCAAAGGCCTGATGACGTTTTCCCTGATTGAGCGCCACCGGATTCTGTTACATCGCCTTCTCCGGAGTACGTAACGGCGGATTTGACGTGCTCGGTTTTGCAAGGGGATAGAGATCGAAGAAAAGGGCGAGACGGGATGTTACTCCTTCCGCAGTGCGCAAAACGAACAGGACAAACGTAATACTAATACAACAACGACGATGACATCTGTTTGCGATATTGGATATAGGAATTCACGCTACCGCCTCTCATCCTCTTCCTTGAAACTCATTGCCAGGCTCGTTGTCGTCCTCGTGCCCGCGCTCTTCCCATACGATCCCTCAGCACTACTGGTCGAGGTACTACCTGTCGAGCCCACAAAGAATGTCGGTTTGCCGACCCTGCTTGAGATGAAGGCCAAGTCGTCCGGCGTACCTACAGGTGAAGTGTTGAGGGAGTGGCCGATAGACATGTTTTGTCTCAGAAATGACTTCCCGACAGGTACTTCGTTCCAAGAAGGCGGGTTGTCAAACGACGGCTTCTTGAATCCAATTGGCACCGCAGCGCTGGGCTCGAACGTCGTCGTCGGTGACGTGACCTCCACTGGTACACCAAGTTGAAGACCCATCGAGTCAGTGCCGATGGAAAGACCGCCGTATTCACCACGAGGTGATGTTAGACCTCCAAATCCTCTGGGAGAACTTCCACCTGGTGCATCAGTCCAGGCAACCAATCCACGATTGATCCCTTGACTTCTCAACCTCTCCTTCTTATTCTCATTCGCCTGTAATTTTGCTCGCACTTCTTCAGCCGCTTTAAGATCCCAGACCTGTCGCTGAAGGTCGTCGCGTTCTTTTCGGAGCTGCTTCCATGCACTATCGGGAACGCTCGACGAGGGTTGTCTGGAAAGTGAGGGAAATATGTTAGATGGTGTCGAGTGCAGTCCTTGGGGGGAATTGATTTCAGAGTTAGGGAGTGATGGCGCCAAGGGCGCTCGAGGGGTTGCTGCTGAGACTGACTGGGAAGAAGCTGATGTCGGAGCTCTGGGAAGGATTACGCTCGTTAGCCTCCAGTGACAAAAAGAAAACGGGAATAAGCTGACCCTTCGATTGACGGTAGAGAAGCACCTCTTTGTACAGGCGTTCCCTCGACTGAAACGTCCATTGGGGTTGCCGTTTGAGGAGCAGACGTAGATACTCGTTTCGCCTTCTCACCATTCTTCTTCAACGAATTGATTTGATATCCTAGACTCTTGATTTCCTCTTCGAATGCACTGTAGTTGAACAGGAGGATATGTCAACACTTCTTACGGAGAGGTATTCTGAAGAAACGAGCAACTCACGTATTGCTGATCAATAACGCATCTCTCTCCAACTCAACACTCTTCAGTAGCCTCTTCATCTACATGTAAAATACTTAGTTATTATTCTAATCACTTACAGGGGAATGGTTGGAAATACTCACTTCCTCGAACCTAGCACACAGAATGTCCATCTGTCTCCTCAACGCAACGTATTTTTGAACGTCGTCGTCCCACATCGCCTGTGTCTTCGTCAGCTGCTCAATTCGTTGTTTGTAGTTGGCGATATGCTACAAGTAGACATGGGAGACATGGGAGAATGTCAGCGTAGCAATCAATATGATAAGTAAGAATGGAGAGGAGGACAGACATCGACGTCTTGCTTTGCAGCCAGGAATTCATTCTCGACCTGGAAGAGTTTAGTCTGAGCTGCTTCGGCACGTTCTTTATAATTTTGAACCTCGGCCTAGAATTCATATGGAAGTGTCAGAACTGATTTTCCCACTTCACTAAAGGTCACACGTCACGCTCACTTGTAAATCCGCCCTCTCGCTGCGACTAGTGATGATCTCGTTCTTTGCCTGGGTATTCTCCTTCTTCAACGTATCAATCCTCAATTGTAGCTTATCAACCCATTTCTTGTGGTTCGTTTCCCGCTGTCGGGCTTCTGTCTTCAATGTAGCGATGGCGGCGCCCTGCTTCGACGAGGTGGTCTGGAGGTTTTTGTAGCTCGATTGGAGGGTCGCGATGCCAACTTCAGCGGCAGAGGAAGTGATTCTTGTGTTATGAAGCCGTGTAATATCTGTTGTCAAGATCGAATACAGGTCAGTCAGGGGATTGAAAGCCCCAATTGAAACTGCGGTACTCACGAGAAGCATAAGCGTTCTTAATGTATACCTCAAACATCAACTCATTCCTCAATAACAGCACCTGTCGTCTGAGATACTCCAAGTTATTTCCACCGACCACCACACTATCCAAAGTCGCACTGCTCTCGATAACCGTCTTGGCTTCATCACTTGTCGCAGCCCCCATTTCCGTTTCATCGCCCTTGATCCTTAGCTGCGCTCGATCGCGGAGCATTTCCTCGTAAGACCCAGGCTGTACGCTTCCTACCGCATCCCTTCCTTCAACCTCAGCATGTGCTCCACCCTCGAGCAACTCGTGATTCTCGGACAGCCCCCCAGCTTGGTACTTATCCGCATTGGATCCAGCACCAGTCTTGACTCTGTCCTTGAGGGGAACCCTTCGTGCAGGTGTAGGACACCGCAGGAGGTTCACTTCAGAAACAATCTTATCCCGTTCCCACTTGGACCAGAACGGCGTTTTGGTTGGGTCTGACTCGGTTGCGAGCGTCAGGTTAAGTAGTTCAGGATGAAGACGAAGTTGACGGAGAAGGGATTGTGACGTCGCAGTTACTTGATTTTTGTTCCATTGCATGATTGCATCAGTTGGTACTGAGGATGTGGAGGGTGTAGAGGGTGTGGTTGGCGACAGAAGAGCCAAGTCGGTTGGTTCATCGGACATCGCAAGAGGATCGTCAACTCGACCATCACCCACTTCGATTCCCTTTCCCTGAAGATATGTTTTAGCATCTCTTAGGAAGGCAATGGTGTTGCAGGGCCAGAGGAGGTAGAGGTAAGAGAGGTAAGGGAAAGTGTCCGGTGGAGGAGATTCAGTTAGATCAAAGTTGGCCTGGAGCGACTGCCAATTATGCTTTATTGTGTCGGAATTTATTGATTCGGATGAAAATGGAATACTAGGAGAGGCAATTTGTAGTGCTGGTAGCTGTTTGTTGGGCTCACGGCGCTTCCAAGAGAGTGCTTTGAGAAGAATCTTAAAAAGAATTGCAAGACTTGGGGAAGTCAAAGAAATTGAAAGATGAATTCATGAAAGTAATAAATAATGTGGGAAAGAATAATTACTCACTGTTCTCCCATTTCCTTTGGACAAGCGCTCAGAATGACCATCAACAGCGTTAGCTCCACATGAAACAACGAGCTAGATGTATCCCTCTGTAAACTCTCTAGCATTGCCTGAAGTAGCAGGGAAGCTTCAGGTGATAGGAAAAGGGACTTCGTCTCGTCAGGGTGTGCAATCAAGAATTTCCCCAGAAGCGTCGTCGTTGGAAGCCTCGTTGAGGGAACGACGAAAGGTGGTAACAGGGCAGACAGGAATCTCTGAAGTATCAGAAGAATTTGAAGGAAATGCTCTCTTAGTGATTCAAAGCAACATTTTTGCTCTTCCGAGGTGGGAGGAAAACTCACGCTTGGATCCTTCTCACCAAACTCAACCAAACCGTCCTCAAGCCTACCGACAAACAGCTCCTGCTGCTCGGAAGACGATCCATCAGGAGCATCAATTATATTCTGGTTGATTCCTAGGCTCTGAGAGACCAGCACGTACACTGGACGGGACAAAACGCAGTAGGGGGGGTGAGAAATGGGAAGGAAGCGGTGAGAAAACCAGATAGAAAACTCACGCTGCTGCTGGTTAGGAGCAGAGGCCATGGTCTCTTCATAAGCTCCAAGGAGAAGCAATCACAGAAAGACGAATGGGTGATGGAGTGGAGCGCTCGTAACTGCGAGCTCTCTCGCTCAGACTCAGTCATCTTGCAGTGGCGTGCGTATATTTGTGAAGAAAATCAGTTCGGCATAGAAAATAAGCATGCAAGATGGAAAGTTGATTACAATGGATCTGTGTTATTTACAACGAGAAGTGAGATACAACAGTCTAGAGATATGTGTAAAGCGGCGATAAAGTCCCTTCGTGAGGGACGATGCCTAAAAGACAACTAATTGGGTGTCAATGTTCCATCCAAGAGTAATCTGAACAAAATGGGATCCGGGATCCTATCATCAGCCAAAGCAGTAATCGAAGCAAAGATACCCATTAACTCACCATGTGCGGCTTGACAGTGTGTTCAATCATCGCATCTGGTCCGCAGATCAAAATGACAGAGTCTTCTTCAGGAGGAGGGAGATGATGTTGCATCATATCCAGGGTGATTCTGCCCTTCGAGAACTGCCATCCGTCCGGCGTCTTGCTGAGCGTGTGGTGGAGTCTGTAACGACCGTTGGCGTGGGCGAGGCTGAGGAGACCGTCCAATTCTTCTCGACATACTGAAAAGCAACGATAGTTAGATTTAAGTGCCAGGAGTAATTCAGCTGAGAGAAAGGGCGATCTCACAGATGTCTGCCTCAGTCTTGTTACTATTCAATAGCCAAACATTGGTCTCTGTATCGGTCTGATCGAGGAAAATACCTCTGAGTACCTGGAGAATGGGAGTAACACCTTCAAAGCAACAATTCGTCATTTACAATCACATGATATGACCTCAACTGAGAGAACAACTCACCACTGCCTCCGCAAATCATACCGATGTTTTTGAATTTCTTCTTGATGTGCTTAATTTCTGCTACACCCCCACCACACCAGACAAAATGTCCGATAGGGCCTTTCATTTCGATTGTATCGCCAATGATAAGCTCATGGAATCCAATTGTCATCTTCCCACCTTCAGGGTAGGCGTCTGTTCGGTGGTAGATCTAGTAGTTAAAACGGAGGATTTTAGCGCCAACTCAAGGGCAGGACGAAGAGTGAAAAGAAGGCTACCTTGACGAGCATATCGATGAACCCAATCGCACCTGGCATCGACACAGGGGTGTACGCTCGTTGGACCATCTCACCAGCCATCACGTCATCAGGTCCACTTCCCTTCCTGCGGAGACGGACATAGACATGCTGCCCCACAGGCTACACAAAAAAAGAACACCAGAAAAGCGCATAAGAGACTCTTCTCGAAAATGCAGAAGGGAAGGGCGTTGACGAACCAATCCAAGAGGTTGGTCCTCCTTCTCAAGCGCGAACCGGTAAAGCGCCGAGTCGTGGCTGACCTGCTGGATTGTCACCAACTTGACGGGCTTCCACTTTTTCTGGTTCAGGAAGATCGGGTCAATCTCCTTCGGGACGTCAGAAGAGATCGCGCCTCCCGTTGTCGAGGATGGCCCGTCTGGTTTCAAGAGCGTGCCGATGTGGTATGCTGCCAGCATGTTTTTACCTTGGGGTGAGTGTATAGCCATGCTTCAGAAGAAAACATTTCAATTGAGTAATACTCAAAGGGAAAATTTGCAGAGAACCCAGAGGCGACTTACAAGTCTTCCGTGGCGTCTTCACCAGCAACTAATGTGATGCTCTCCGCACCGCCAGGGTGGTCTTTCAAAAAGCCCGTGCCATCATACACCTCTCCTTGTACCACAAACCATGGTTCATGCTCTTTGTTATGGGCCTGGACCTCCTCCATCGAGATGACCCTCTTGACCTCATCCCTCGTCATCTTAAAGGTCTCCTTCTTCTTTTTCTGCGGTGCTGCTGCCGCCGTTTCATCTGAGGTGACCTTCTTGGTGAACACTGGCTTTAAGATATCTTGGCCTTCATCTTTAAACCGCTGCATCCATCCACCGGACTCGGTGCCTGGCATTGTTGGGTGCTCAAATCGGAGGGAGCCATCAGCTTCTTGGTGGATCGCAACACGGAACCACCAGTTACTGGAACAAAAAGTGTCTCCATATTAGTAACAGAATAAGGAAAAGTAACTTCGAGAATCTGGTTCTGTGAGGAAGGAAAAGAACTCACTTCATCATGCTCATGGCATTCCAATACATATCCCTCTGCTGGACGCTCAACGCTTCGTCCATTGCCCTGACCTGCAGACTCGCCCCACCACCATTCTCTCTCACGTGCTTGCGCATCTCAGATTTGGTAATAGGGAAGCTCCAGAAGCACCAGCAGAAGTTCTCCTCTCGGTCCGTGAGGTCAATGTTGCCGAAGACAGGGGAGGCGTACGCAAGGGAGCGGTAGAGATCCTCAGGGCTAAAACGAGGAGGTAGTTAAATTACAGTACAAGAATAAATGGTTAGAGATATTTGAAAATTGGGAGGAGAGAGAGAGAGAGAGAGAGAGAGAGAAGGTGATACGCACTATGTGATCGTCCCTAGCGTCCAAGTTTCGCCTTCATCCATGCTCGCTTCGATCCTCGTGATCCTCCGCCCACCACCAGCGTACGCATATCCTTTCATGAGGTACACCTCATCCTCGTTCTCTGAAAGTGGTGGGAGCGTCTCGTTATGTGCAGGGCGGACGATGGCAGAGTTCACGTTGAGATCGTTGATGAGGTACTTGCGGTTGTACCACCAGTGCTTCTCTGCTCGTGCCGCTTCGGGCGTCACTTGTGTTGGAAGCAACTTGTTGTCCCAGAACTGGCATAAAGTAGAAAATTCAGTCAAGAAATTCCTCAAGCGTTAAGGAAATCTGGAAAGACTTGACGGAGAACTCACATGTAGCCAGTGTTGACTTTCCTCTTTGCTAACCTCAATTTTAGTCAACCACTTGACGCTTCGACCACCAATTTGACCAGGCACGACGATTCTCACGGGGAAACCATGGTCGGGTTCAAGAGGGAGGCCGTTCATGAGCCAACACACGAGGATGCCCTTCTCCTTCTGGCGGGCGTACGACAGGAGCTGGGACGTGCCGTAGTGACCCTGGGGTAAATTGTCTCCTCCTTCAAAGATGACATGCTTCGCCCCTGGGAGGACCTTGGCTGCCTCGAGGATGTCGCAGAGGTACACGCCGGTGAAGAGAGCAGTCGAGAGACCTGCTGCACCCCAGTTGAAGCCCAGTCCCTTTTTCACGACGTTCTGCTCCTTCCTGCGGTTTCCAGCACAGACCAGAGTGACGGGTAAAGTGACGACTTCGAATTTTGTCTTGAGGTCGTGCAGGGACAGCGACATTGGGTGCTGCACCAGGCCAGACAGGTCGATCCGCCAGCTGTCCAAGAGGTCTCCGTCGACTTTGGGGACCGCACCATGGTTCCTGACGTAGAAGAGCTCTGTCGGGGTGAGGAAACCTGCATCGTACAGTGGAGTGAGTGGCGCTTCGACGTTGAAAGGGTGCTGCAGGCGGAGATTTGGGAAACGCTAATTAGTCTTTTTGCAAGATTGGCGAGATAAACATGGAATCCTTCTCCTACTTTTCCGGTCAGCCTGACGAGTCGCTCATCTCTCTTGACCCAGCTGTCGGGAGTATTGACGTCGATGTCGAGGACCTGAGGGGGTACAATGGACTGAGGCAACGGTGGATATTCAGCGGGGAGGGCGAGGTGATGTGGTGAGGCGGACTGCTGGGTGTTAAGGGTAGGGGGCAGCTCGTACGTCGAGTCCCCTTTGCCAGACGACTTGAGCGAGACTTCTGAGCTTGAAGATGCCAGCGACGACGTGTCGCTGTCGCTGGACAATGACATTTCCGACAACGGCATTGTTGATAATTAGTTGGGTGAGATGGATGGTTGTTTTAACCAACGGAGGAGAATGGGTGTTGTATGGAGGCTAGGAAACGTGTGCAGGCTGGAGCTGCCGACAGATGGACTTTTGACCAGAGGCTATAGTCCGGCAGGCTAGTAAAAGTCAACTGGCGCTCTTATCGGTCGGAGGTGATAGCAAGTTTTCTTGAGCCAGAGCTATCGGAAAACCTCGAGCTCTTGATGGCAGCAGTAACTACCAGAAACTAATCTATTGATGAACCCAGCTGCTGCACAACTCCAAATGACAAATGTGACGCCCTCTGACTGGCCACATCCAGCTTTTCCTTATCTTTCACGACGAGACGGACGCCCAGCGTCATCAAGCTTTTCGAGCGAAACCCCGCCGTTCCTTTGTAATTCCCCAATTCACCGGATCGAAAATCGAAGATCAAAAAGGTACGAGGAGGGTGTGACGATCGGAGAGAGGAGCCAGGCGTCGTGTGACGTGCGATGGCCTAGTCGTGAAAGATCACTCCATAGTGCGATGATAAGGAAATGGCTAGGTTTAGTTCGATGCAACTAAAACTTAAATGGATACCTGGTGCTCCTCATTAACACTGATAAGGGTTGAAATTCAGGTGATTGTTCTAGTGTGAAAGGTTGGTCGAAAAGCTACCCGACATATTTCGACCGCTATCTCACTTGCAGTCACTAGTGCTTTCTGCTGCTGCCTGGTTCAGTCGAGAGAAGGGATGCAGTTATGAGACGCTACATAGCATATAAAAACAATATTTTCTTTTTTAACACCTAGGTAGCGAAGGGGTGGAGGTCCCGAGTACAAGTAATAAGTAAAGGCGTCAAGAGAATCTGAGCGCATGTAAGTTAGGCGAGAGCCGGAGGTTATGTACAACGAGAAAAGAAACACCTGATGAGAGGCGTTCCAGAGATCCCAAACTTTTGAAGACGAAAAGGGTGGAAGGAAAGGGGGTTGTGTAGTTTTTTAAGCCTTTGGCATCGGGCTGAAGAGGAGCGCAGCGTTGACAACCAATGCGATGACTCCTGAAATCCACCATGCGTCACCCTTAGCAGGTCGGAATCTCCAGATGATAGCGAAGATGATACCACCCAGGTTTCCGAAGGAGCCTACGAGGCCGGACATCACACCGTTATTGTAAGCGTTCTAAAAAAACCATAACCGGACGAGAGGATGCGATGAGATGGAGATACAGGAGAGGAGAGGGAGCGGACAAATGGTGAGTGACTCACACAGTGTGGCACCATCGAAAAGTTTGCACCGTTCGCCATCTCATTGAAGAAAGCGATGATCACCACAAACGCCATCATGCCCCCCAACGAAGGCATTGGTGTGTGCTTCAACCACTGTCCGAATCCGATACAGAGCGCTCCTTGTCCGATACCCAGTCCAAGTGTGAGGTAGACCTTCGACTTTACGCCGAATTTTCTGTACAAGATGTCGGAGACAAAACCTCCCAAAGGACGGGTGACGAAGTTGAGGAAGCCGAACGTCGAAGCTGTGTTTCAAGACCAAGAACGACGTGAGTATTTCCTTCAGGATACCGTATCCTGTGACAGACAAGAAGGGGACTCACCAAGGTAGCCAGATCCTAGCTGACCAAGAGATGGATGTGGGTTGAGGAGGACTGTGTTCAAGTTTGCATCGACCGCAAGCTCAAACCCGAACGTCGTCATGTACGCGAGGGCAGGCAACCAGGTGAGTGGGTTAGCAAGAATCTTCATTGCTGACTTGACGGTAAGAGCCTCGTTAACAGCAACGACGACATCGTCACAATCGCCTGTTCACAACGAACTTTGTTAATTATCATCTCTATGCAAAGTGGGACAAGACAGACACGGACCATCGACATCATCGTTATTAACCTCCTGCACTTTATCTTGGGTTTCCATTTTCTTAGCGTCCTGTACGTGGATCTCGCCGTTGTCGAGTTGGACACTGTGGCCGTGAGCGATGGCAGCGGCCGTTGCGGGCGTGAGATGTCGTTGGGACCATTTACCAGCTGGGTGATCTGTACCGAAAACCAATACAAGGGCAGCAATGAAGAACAGGATTGGAACACTGCGACAATAGGGAGAGGAGGGAAGGTTTAGATTGAGATTGTAATGGACATCAAGGGAGAAGGACAAGACTGACGGGACGACGGCAAAAGCAACTCTCCATGCCTTGTGGGATGGCATTCTCTTCAAAAGGGACTGATAAAGTGAGGTCATGACAACAAACGTCACACCTCCTCCCATGTTACCCCATCCACCGACAAGGGCGTTGGCGGTACCAACGATGTTTGGGGAGTAGAAGGACGTTGTCCATGCGAGACATGGGACAAAAGTAGCACCTCTTGAGTAATATACATAATTTTAGTGAGAATCTCCAGAGCGGGAGGAAACAGGAGGGAAAAGAAGAAACGTACAAGATACCGATGAAGAATCGAATAGCGTACAAGCCAGAGGCACTGTTGACGGTACCAGCGAGACCTGATGGAATAGCGCCAATAATAAGGAGACCAGCCATGACGAGTCTTGGACCGAATCGATCAACGACCGGTCCAATGATGAGTCTGACGATGAGGGTGGCAGCGAGAGCGACAATATTCGAGTTACCGATCTGGGCTGTGGTCAACTTGAGATCGGCTTTTATGGCTTCTGGGATGAGAGGTGGGAAAGCGAACCAGGACAGGAAAGCGACAAAGAAACCTGTGTAGAAAGAGGAGTTCATGGTCAGACCATCTCGCAAACACGAAGTGGCGGCGCAAGGATCGCGAGCACGATGTGAGTTGGGAAAATGTACCCAGCCACGCCAAGTGGAAGTTTCGGGTGTAAGGATTAGCCAAGTTAAAGATTGGAAGGGTGTAACTGTGCAATCATGAGATGAAAAGACGTGGGAAAAGATAAAGCAGCACCCAAAGAGGTCAACTAAAGGTGCCGCGAAAGGCAAAACATGTGAAAAAAAAAATCACATACGCCTTCAAGTTCAACGGGTTGATGACTGGTTGGGTCCAGAGTGATGAGATGACAAAGGGAGGAGCGGTTGCAGCCGTCTCGTATCTCTTTGGCATGACATGGGGGACGGACGCCTCAGAGTCGGAATTGGCAACTTGTTTTTCAGCAATGCCAGACATGTTTCCTCGATGCTCCAACTGACTGGACGAAGAAGGTGACAAAGGACGGGAGGGGAAAGAGGTGAGGAGAGGAAGAGATGGGTGGACGATGGCAGAGGGGTTGGGTTTGACTCTTTATATTAGTCTCGGATTGATTGGGTTCAGTTTTTCTCCCTGCGTTCGAGGCTCCTTATCTGCGTTCGCGCGCCGTCATCGCGTAGAAAAGACGGACCCCCGCTTGGCAGCTTTTCAATATGCCAACCTAATTCACCGAGCGCTGGGTCGAAATGCTAGTGTCGTCCTTATCTCTGCTGGCCCAGCCAATCAGAGGGGCGCCATCTGCAGAGGGCGGACTTAGTGTCGCTGGGAAATCTCCTGGACAGCTTGCATTATTGTCTCAAGGGACAATCCGACAGGTTCTGCCCTTCAACAGTTACCTGGATAAACCCATAAGAGTAGCAGTGAAGTAAGTGCCTACCAATATCGCTGTGCATGTAGGTGGCAGACCGAATACTGACCAAAGCCCCACTCCCAGCAGTCGTGCTTTGCAGATCTCAATTGCAATCTCTCATACTCTACCTCAATCTAGAGAGTAGATTCCGTCATGACTACAGATGCTGTTGAACCAGTGAAGATCTTCGTTGTTGGCTTGGGAATGGTGGGAATAGGTGTGTAGCTTCCTCTGCTTAGGGTGTAGTGGCTCTCTGACGACCCCAACCTCTCCCAAAGCCTTCATCGAGAAAATGCTAGGAGCACCGCTGAACCCCACCAGACCATACAAAATTATCACTTGTGGTGAAGAGCAACACCTGGCGTATAACCGAGTCGGCCTGACAGAGTACTTCCAGCACCGGGATGTAAAGGAAATGCTTCTTGTTGACGAAGGCTGGTATGGTTCCCACGAAAAGAATGTTTTGTAAGTCAAAGCCTTGCACTGAAAGGTATCTTAGCGGTGGTGTTGACTGTTTACCTGTCCGTGTGCTCAAAGTGAATTCCATACCAATGAGATGGTAACGAGGATAGATCACCAATCGAAAAAGGTTATTTCCACCAAGAACGAATATGACTATGATATCTGCGTTGTAAGTGACAACCAAATTTTTAGACTGTATTTACCTTGTGCGCTTCCATAACTCACCATCTCCTTCACCCGCGACCTTCAACAGATCGCAACGGGCTCAACAGCATCATTCCCACCTTATTGTCCACCATCACTCTATAGCGTAACAAAGGGCTGCTTTGTATACCGCTCCATCGCCGACTTAGAAAAGATCATCACCTTTGCGGACCAAGATTACGTGAAGCGTGCCGTTGTTGTCGGTGGTGGACTGCTAGGTCTTGAAGCTGCAAAAGCTGTCTACGATTTACCTACAATTCCTGAAGTTGCGTGAGTCTACCTGCCTTCACTCGATCTCGCTCTCTGCTGAGATCCACCTTGGAGGGTCGTACCCCTCGCACCAAACCAATCCACACTGCCAATCTTCCTGACCTCTTCTCGTTCGTAATTGTCTCTACCACAGGATTATCAATCGCCAAGCATATCCTCTCTCGCGACAACTCGATGCTGAGGCTGGTGAAATGGTTCTCCACAAGATAGAGGAGATGGGCGTGCAGGTTTACACGCGAGTGAATGTCAACGAGATGGTGACTGAAGACAGCGTCCTCAAGGGGTTCAAATGCACCGATGGAACTTTTATCCGTTAGTTTTCTCCTTTTAGCTCTCTTAAGAGTATGAAACGTGGGAAGTGAACTGATCAAGAGCGCCAGCTCTGTTTTCGAGATAGAGGCCGATCTTGTCATTTTTGCCGTCGGTATCTCTCCCAGAGACGATCTCGCTCGCGATTCAAGTATCAAAGTCCACGTACGAGGTGGTATCGAAGTGGACGACAACCTCGAGACGTCTGCGAAGGGTGTTTACGCGATGGGTGAATGTGCTTCGTGGAGGTAGGTTGTCGCTTCTCTGGGTTTTACATACTAGACCCTTTAGCTTACCAGAATTTCCATTTTTTTCGTGATTTCTTTCTGCAGAGGTAATACTTACGGTCTCATAGCACCCGGTGTTGAGATGGCCTCGATCTTGACATTCAATCTCACCCAAACACTCGCCCCACTCAACCATCAACCGAGGAAGATGAACGCTCCTGATCTCAGTACAAAGCTCAAACTCATGGGCGTTGATGTTGCTTCCTTGTATGTATTAACGGTCGCTTAGAAAGAGTGAAGATGTGACCCGGTCTGACGGCGAATCTGGCTCCTCCTGTTAGCGGTGATTTCTTCGCCGATAAAGGTGCCTCTGGAACGAAACCTCTCGTCGAGACCGTGACAAATCACCAACCTGCTCCCGGAGTGACCGAAAATGTCGCTGTTGCGCCCAACGCATCGACTGAACCTCCTATTGACAAGCGCGAAATCCCAACAGCCAACGATGGTACGCCCGGTGAGGCTGGCGTGAAGGCCAAGGCGAAAGTCACCAGACATGGAGGCTGGAAAAGTGGAGATCCAATCAAGTGCTTGACATATAAAGATCCGTTCGACTCCGTGTACAAGAAGTATATCTTCTCGGCAGATGGGAAGTATTTGGTTGGCGGAATGATGGTCGGAGAGTGAGTAGATCATTCTGTCTTTACCTCAGTTCGAAACTCTAATCACTCTTATTTTGTTCTATGTCAGTGTTTCTGATTTTGTCAAGCTTGTCGCTATCACGAAGAAGAAGAAACCCATCGACATGCCTCCGGCTCAGTTCATCATCGGCTCCAAAGCAGGTGGTGAGGACGATGGCGCTGATCTGGATGACGACACGCAGATCTGCAGTTGTCACAATGTGGTTAAGGGGGCTGTCGGTCAATGTATTAAGGAAGGAGCGAAGACTGTTGCTGATGTCAAGAAGATGACCAAAGCTGGGGCGGGTTGCGGTGGTGAGTCTGGCTAAATCAGACATTCTAATGAGAAACTCAGTCTGATTTTCTCTTATATCTTTCAACTTTAGGTTGTATGGTGAGCCAGTCTGTTCGATTTATGTGCAGTCGTTTTATTCGTTATTGATTTCTTCTCTGTTTGATTAGCCTCTCGTCACCAATATCTTCAAAGCTGAAATGTCCAAGGCTGGCTTGGAAGTTAGTAACGACATTTGTTCTCACTTCAAGAAATCCCGAGTTGACTTGTTCAACATTGTGAAGTGAGCCGTTCCCTTAAATTACAATTGCTTTACCATAATCAGAAGCTGACTTTTCTCATAGGGTCAAGAAACTCAAGACTTTCAAAGAAATCATGCGTGAAGCAGGTGTTCGTCCAGATGCTACCGGTTGCGAGATCTGTAAACCTGTTATCGCTTCCTTGATTTCGACACTGGTCGGCATCAACGAGCATGTGATGGACCCCGTCCACCTTCAGAACCAGGAAACCAACGACAGATTTATGGCTAACATCCAAAGAGATGGCACTTTCTCGGTTGTTCCTAGGATGGCGGCTGGTGAGGTCACCCCGGACAAACTTATTGCGCTGGGTATGGTCGCAAAGAAGTACAAGCTCTACACTAAAATTAGTAAGTACCTCCATCCAATCTTTTTTCAAAAGTTAGAAGGCTGACGACTTTTTTACCACAGCTGGTGGACAGAGAATAGATATGTTTGGTGCAAGAAAACAAGATCTGCCAGATATCTGGGAAGAGCTTGGGGCAGCCGGTCAGTTGATTTCCACCAATTGCTTCCTTCTTGAATAGCTGTTGATATTTTCCCTTTCTGAAAACCAGGTTTTGAATCTGGACATGCTTACGGAAAATCTCTGCGTACCGTCAAATCCTGCGTAGGATCAAGTTGGTGCAGATACGGTGTTGGAGACAGTGTTGGTCTTGCCGTTCAGCTGGAGGAGAGATACAAGGGTATCCGATCACCTCACAAATTTAAGGGGGGTGTCAGCGGTTGTGTTCGAGAATGCGCTGAGGCACAAGGAAAGGATTTCGGCTTGATTGCTACAGACAAAGGATGGAATGGTGCGTTTTTTTGGTATTCGTTTCTTTCGATCCCAATTTTTGATCATGTTGTTTTCTACAGTCTTCATTGGTGGTAACGGTGGTGCTAACCCAAAGCACGCTGTGCTTTTCGCAACTGATGTGCCACCTGACAAGGTAGTCAGAGTCGTTGACAGATATATCATGGTAAGACCCATCAATCAGCTCAATGACGAGTACATTGCTGATTTTTCTTCTATTTACATTATCAGTTCTACATATATACCGCTGACAAACTAATGTAAGTACACCTCCCGTGATCTCTGTAAAAGTGCCCTCCCAAGTCCTTCCTGACCGCACTATGAACTTCCTAGGCGAACAGCTAGGTGGCTCGAACAGTACGAAGGTGGTGTAGAGAAGCTGCGAAAGATTCTTTTGGAAGATTCCTTGGGTATCTGTGCAGAGCTAGACGCCGCTATGGACCGATTGGTTGGTACCTACGAGGATGAGTGGGCGAGAATCGTTAGGGAGCCTGAGCGCCGGAAGCAGTTCCGTCAGCACGTTAACACTGTAAGTAGTGTCGTTATCCCTTTCTTATTGGATTTCATTGACATATATATTTTTCTTTCTTTCTGGCACCAGACTGACGGCACGCTCAATATGGAAAAGAGAACCGAGAGAGGTCAGCCGGCAATCGCAGAATGGCCAAAAGATTTCCCACCTGGTAAGTTCTCCAATACTTAAGTAACCCAGAATTTTTGTCACTTATTTCCAATCATACTATTTAGTGAAAATGAACATTTCCCAACTTCCTACTCCCAAGTCAAAGTGGACCTGGACGAAGGTCGCTTCCATCTCAGATCTAATGCCAAGTACTGAAAATACCACCTCGTGTTCTGTCAAGATTGGTGAATCACAAATCGCCATTTTCAGTGTTCCCAACAAAGGTCTTTATGCGACTCAGCAGATGTGTCCTCACAAAAGAGCATTTGTCCTCGACCACGGAATCATTGGAGACGATGAAAAGGGCAATGTTGTGAGTACCGAATCAATGTATATTACATTGTGAGAATATCACCTCACTTATTGCTCTGCCTTTTTTAGTACGTCTCTTGTCCGCTTCACAAGAGAAACTTTACTCTTGACAAAGGTGACTGTTTGAACGACGCAGACTACTCAATCATGACGTGAGTTGCAGTTGCTATTTCAAGCTCTGCAGATGGCAAATCTGAACCCTTTACTCTCATAAAGCTTTGACGTCAAGTCTGAGGATGACAGCCTCTTCCTTCTTCTTCCACCAGTGGAGGAACTGGATGCTGAGTTAGGTACTTCAAAATGGATGGTGCGACAGGCGATGTCTGAGGCCCTCGGTCTCGGCGCTGCTTCTGCAGCCATCTTGCCAGGTGGAACTTTGGAAATGGTTGGACCAAAAGATATTGAGGAGAAGTCTGGTTGTGAAAGCACCTCATGTGGTGATTCCAAACTCTCATGGTGAACATTGCCAGAGTCTGTAGTGTTTGCTCAGATGGAAAAATATTGTTAAGGTGTTTATTACTTCGAACGAGAATAACGAGTTGTAGATTGAAATTGTATATACATGTTTCTCTATCAAATTTGACGCTGGGAGCATTGGGCTGCGCTTTCTTCCGTCCATCACCTTTCATCATAATGAATGAGCTCTAATAATATATGTCACACGACTCCTTACCAAAACTAACAGCTCGCTTAACCTTCGATACAAATAATGATCTTTGCTCATCCACTGTGGTCGTATTCATCTAGCTCTCATTCCTAAAACTGCGAGCTGAAGCCCGACAGGTCCATCTCCATCGTCTCTAGTAATGTATCGTCCATAACAGAGGACAATTCACATTGGAAAGCATCGAGAGGGTAGGCAGGGTTTCGAGGCGACATGTTATTACCCCAAGCTAGCATCGACTCTTTAGGGAATGTCTTGAGGAGGTGTCGGATCCTCCAGCAATGAAGGTAGGCCATAGAGAGACTGTAATCAGAATGCACCGAAATGAAGATTAACTCATGTCGTTCACTTCGTCAACAGCAATAAACAAGCTCACCCCGCTTTTCTATGATTTGCGATTCGCTCCATCAAGTTCCCCACGTCTTCACACATACCAAGACATTTGTAACCATCCTCCAAAGAAAATCCGCTTGGGGAAACTGCAAGAAGCTGAGGCGAGAGAGTGATGTCAACACTTAGAACCATTGACGCGATAAAGCAGGGGAAATGATCTACCTTCAAAAGAATGGTAGCGCAGTAACTGTACCAAACAAACGAATTCGCTTAGATCAGAAACTGTTTTTCAAGAAAAGTGAAGAAATTATAGAAAGAAGCTCACGTTATGTTTACAACAGCGATGTTGGAGGCGTACAACAGAGCATCGTCTGGCCATGTTATAGCGCTTTTGATCATCTCACTGGCAGACTCGATGCACAGACTGAGAGTTGGTTGTGTTGGACCTTTAAAAGATAACGCAGTTGCGTAGAGAAGAGTCTTCATGTAGTTGCTGAGTCGCCGAAGGAAGGGTTCTACAAAACAGTGTTGTGTCAGGTTGAAAAGGGAGTGTAAGAAGAGGTATCAAATGAGAGAAAAATGACTGACGAGTATGTTCATGGATGTTCCATTCGATTGCCCACTGATCAAACTCTGACGGCCAATCGCGAGTGAATCTTTCCCTCTGCCCACTCTTTTGAGGATCTTCAGCAAGTGTCACAGCAAGTTCCATCGCTCGGAGCGTTATCCTGCGTACTGCAACCAATGCGCAGACTTTCGCATCGTCGACGGACATCAGAGCTGCTTCTGCCGCAGTAGGATCTTCAATGACAAAACAAAAACTCAGATTTTCAGACAAAGTTGTAGTGGAGGAGTGAGTACACGTACTTAGTATGTGATGATCAAGCGCAATCCCAGATGTTCGACCAGTATGGATACAGAGTCTGAAAAAATTGAACCGACGCTTCAGTCGTAGTCTTCTTCATAATGTGAGTGAATGGAGACACACGCAGTCTCTGAACAGAAAACAAGTCTCCAAGTCCTTTCTCTATTCCTCTCCACCCTCCTGAAGATCTCGGCTTGCGCTGGTGTCTGTTTCGACGCTGCTGCTGCTCGGTAAATCTTCTCAACTTCTGTACTATCGACCCGTCGGTCGAGACGGAGTTCTGTTCCAACACGGCTATAATCAAAAGGAAACGAAAGATCCATCAGATATTAGCCGAGGCGAAGAGGAAGCGGCGAAAGGTCATACATTGCTTGGCCCTAAGCGAGTTGCAGCGAAGAATACGCAGTTCGGAAATTAAACAGTAGGTCAGCAAAAGAACAGAAATAACAAAAATAAGAACCCTTAGTACAGACCATCAACTTCCACGACTTATCCAGCGCCCAGGAAGGCGCTGCCGGCAACCAATGCATGTATATGCAATACGCTTGAACAATCTCTATCGACTTGAACCCATTATCATAGACATGCAGCGCAAGACTTTTTGTGTGCTTCGATAGAGCATCGACAAAGTGGACGCTGTAGGGATCGTACGAGGCGGCGACGGTGCAGACGACGCAGAGGAGGAAGGTGGACCGCGCACGAACGAAAACTGGGGAGTGGAGATTGGGGTCGAGTTGCCATGTGAATTGGTGCAGCTTGAGGAAGAATCTGTGAGGGCAAGGTGCTATGGGTCAGTCACAGGACAGGAAGCGCAGTCTCGGGCCTTTGGGAAAGACAGCAAGCTACTTGCATTGGGAATTCCACTCACAGTGCAAACAGTCTCTCTACGTCCTGCATCGCCAAGATTCCGATATTGAGAGGATCAATGTTGTAATCGCTATCCAATCTCGAGTTGTGCAGTCCCGTCTCAAAGAACCTCCCAAAGAGCGCGGCCTGATCAGCCTCCAAGTTCCTCAACATCTTCTGCTCCTCTGTCATTCCGTCATAATTATCCTGCTTCTGATCATCTAAACCATCCGCTGTGTTGTTGGATAGCGACTTATGCTGGGCGATGAATTCGAGAGGACCTCCTCGATTGGCGGCTTCACCCTCTTCTTCCGGTAGCGAGAAGAACGACGACGACAGCAGCGATGGAATAGGTAAATGGGAAAGAGGAATTGGAAGAGAGTGATAACTTGAAGATTCTGCACCACTGAAAGTTGAGGATGACGAGTTAAGGGTAGAGGATGAAGTGAACATGACATTAGCTGGCGTCGAGTTGTTGGTGCGATTTGAAGGACTCGGATGACCAGAGGCTGCACCTTCCGAATAGCTGTTTGGAGATAATTGAGATGGCGATTCGATATGGTGCCGTTTCCCTTTTGCTTTCTCGGGAGATTTGAGTAGTTGCTGTTGTGCCTCCTCTCCCTCGTCGTCGTCTTCTTCGTCCGACTCCTGCCCAATCTTCTTGATTCCACTGGCAATATTTGATGCTATTGTATCATCTCCAAGAGCAGCAATGACAATGTTCTGCACTTTTTGAAGCAGGGCAGCCTGGGAATTGTCGCTCTTTTTCCTTCCTCGCTGCTGATGTTCCTTGTAGACACATTCACGGTTAGCTTTCCTGCATTTTGAACAAGTAACTCCTTCACCCCCATCTGGAAAATTAGCAGGTTAAATTCCGAGCAAAATTAGCTGGCAAACTGGAACATATTGCGAGCGGGAAACAGCTGCAACGCACCACACTTAGATTTCGACGCTTGACTGAAAGGGGACATCAAGCATGTCAATATAGAAACAGAAACAATTTAGTAAATTTCTACCTACCACCAGATACAGGAGCCCAACACAGATCCAGAGGGCTTCGTTTCCTTTGCAGACGCCTTTTTGGACGCCGCCTTCGCCTCTGCTGTCGCTATGAGGCCCTGGAGAATGTCCCTGGCAGCCGCCAGCTCATCTCCTGAAGTTCGAGCTAGCGATGACCTTTCTGACATTAAGGTGGGGTTCGCTGTTCGAGAGGGAAATGCAGATTCCAGAGTTACTTATCTCAGATGCTCAACGCGGTGGCGTGAGGGCTTTTCCAAGCGATTATCGATTGTGCTCGATAGCTGGGCAGATGCGATGTGATGCGATGCAGCTTCATAGGCTATGTTGCGCAGAGCTTTCAAGAAACAAGGTCTGAGACAGTAACAAAACTGAAGCTGGTTCCTAACTGGTAGCCCCACTTGTTGGTAGAAGTCCTTAGGAAAAGCCTAATGCGACAAACGCTCCAGCGTCGAAATAACATATCCGCGCTTGCGCATTGGCTGAATCGACCGCCTTCCAATTAGAAGCATTCAAAGTCTGAGGGTAACTTTTTTTTGGGATTGGGTACAAAGAAGAACTAAAATATGCAACCCTTCAAAACAATGACAACAACTGTTTGCCTCACGGCGCTTATATTTTCTACTCTGCTGTCACGCAGTCAAACAGCTTCGCAAGGTCATCAGGGTCCCCAGGAACAACCTCTGCAACCCCTATACCTGAGAGTAAAAGTTCACGTCAGGGAATGGCTGAAGCTCTGGTGATGGCCTGGCCTGTTGAAAGACTGCAATCTGAAGGATATGGGCTCAAGAGCTCTCGATTCTGCAACGCTTCTATCCATGATTTCGGCGAGGAAAACACTGGGATGGTAAGAGGTGGTGGTGTATGTTAGAAGGACAACATTTTCGGTGGATCGCATACTTCATTGAAAGCGTTCATCGATAAGATAAGCTGGCGATAGCAGAATCAACAGCGCAATGAGCTGCACCATGACGAAGGAAAGATTTGATCTTTGAACGACTTGCAGTACACTTCAAGCAGTAAAACATAATCTTTCAGCATCAGAGGTGTCAGTGAGAAGAATGGCGCCATTCAAATACTTTTGCTAATTGCTTTCTCCTCCAGGCTCCGGGCTGTCATCTTTCTCCATCTCAACAGCGGCTGCAAGATCTTCACAGCCATCACACCATCTATGCCAACCATACGCGCGATTCGATTGCGGTATATAGTTTCGAGAGATTTTTTTGAGGATGTACTACTGACAAGCGCTCTCACAAGCTTGCCCGTGTAATTGAGGTGGGATGTTGAAAACTATCAGGGCTTGCTTGGTTGAGCACGCACCTAAGCAATTCCAAATGCAACATTTAGATATCAGGTATTTGAGAAACTTGACAGATTGGACTTGTTTAGCTTCGCAAGCCACGATGGCAGCCTCCACTCTTGCCGTCGCGCGCTGGTACTTTTCCCAAAATTAACCACACTCGGACTAGGTGTCAACATAACCTCGACAGAATGATGTATCTCTAAGATCTTGTTATCATTAACCCACAATTTATGGAACATTGCTCTGTCAATGAAGCACTTTGCGAGATCCCTCCCGAGTGTGTGAGCGACTGCAAACGATCGTTAGGGACAAGTTGGCAATGCCGGAGGATTCAACTGGAATCTGGAATGCTGCAGAGAGGAGTAAGGTGGTGTTGGTGAGTTTGGTTGCGGGGAGCTTTTGGGAAGGGAGGAGGTGCGTTGGGGTTCCACACGGGTTCATCATATATTCACAGGTAGAAACTACATAAACAAACAAGAATGGTGCATTGCCCTACGCACAAACGCACGGGGAACGAATATTCCCATCCAAAGCTGAACGGCCGTGTCTTCAGTCCTGTAGTGTTCAGCTGATCATAGCACCACTCCCTCTTTTGGATTGAACGCATCGAGCTGGAACGATTCTGGGTGAGTTTCGGAAAGGAGCACTTACTATTATTATAGTTGCCGGTCCAGTCAACAAGAGGCTCGCATTCTTTTAAATGAGATCGGGCTGGGATACTCAACCAGCTACTTGATCTTCAAACATCTCTGAGACGGGCTGTCGGATGCGCTGACGTTAGCACACAGTTCTCGCGTTGTGACCGAGATCATCCATAACCCCTCCTCTTCAAGCCGCGTTCTTCAAGAAAGATTGTCTTAATTTTAGCGTTTTCCTCATCGAAAACATCCATTGCGCCTTTTGTTCGCAGCTGATATGGAACCCAAATAGTCTCCTTTGGTACTCGATTCGATTGGCTTTAGATGGTGATATGGATTTTGGCGTGCGTGTTGGCACTTCACCTCCAGACCCCTCACTTATCTACCCTTTGATGGTTTTTAGAGGCCGATTCTACGGGAGTCTCAGAAAAACACACTTCGCTGGTGTCAAGGGTATCTAAGTTCGCTCCCTGGTTGTTTTCTCCCCATACTTGCACCATTTTTACCCCTCTTCATTTGTCTCCTGATCGACCTTTCCCTGCCGTATTTCCAGAATAATTTGAACATGACTA
The DNA here is from genome assembly GCA_014825775.1 of Krasilnikovozyma curviuscula. NCBI lineage: Eukaryota > Fungi > Basidiomycota > Tremellomycetes > Cystofilobasidiales > Mrakiaceae > Krasilnikovozyma > Krasilnikovozyma curviuscula. The sequence continues at coordinate 78,575 of MVAQ01000044.1, forward strand.
GAATCTGTTTTTCTCATCCTATCTCCCAGACATTACTCCAAGAATCCATTCAACATTACTGGATCGCGCCTCCACCCGCAGCGCATTTCCAACTTTCCCAACGGCGAAGCAACTGGCTTCATCTTCTTCTCCTCCTCCTTTAATTGGAACCCTAAGACATGTCAAAATGCAGTCATTTGCGTGCACAACGAGTCACCCGCTCATCTTGATTGATGGATCAGTCCTGTCTGCCACGTTACAACAGCAGGTTGCATCCTGTCTTGAGTCAGAGTATGTTCCCGAGTCAAAAGAGAGAGAGAGAGAGAAAGTAAGATCTCTCAGCTTTAGAGCTACTTTTGGGAGAGAAACAGGCAAAAAACTCGCGTAGTAGGACAATGTGGGGAAGCTACGATAAGTATTGAATGCCAGTCTCTTTTGAAGCGCCTTTATACCTCTGTCGTCAGGGTGTGTATGAAAATAATGGATACCATTTATATTACAGTATGTTCTGTCGTATCATATTGTGCATTGGGTTATATCGTTGCAGTACTGTGTCAAAGTAAACAAATAGAGAGCCAGGTTACCACTGCGCTCGTTTGATCCTCATGCTCGCTAGTTTTACTGACCCGGAGAAATAACTTGTGCAAATCATCTTTCAGACGGCCAAACCAGAAAGAAGAGAGTGTAATAATATAATTGCAGCGAGGAAGTACAAAGAAAGAACACAAAGCTGCTTCTGATACACTGGATATCTTTCTCTGAGCATCAGCAGAACCCCAAATCATTTCCAACAAGCTTCTATCTAGCATTATGCCAAGTATAGATCTAAACATCAACAATCAAAGAGGGGTAACCTTCCGCCACTGAGAAATCAAAACTGTACAGTCGCTGAAGATTTTTGCCACGCGCCAGAATTCGACGCAGCGACCTTGGTGAATGAGGCGGAGTAAGAGTTGGCCTTTCAGACTTACCTCAAGACTCACATTTCACGTAAGTGTTGTTGCTGCTTTCATGTACAATATTGTTGCTGTGATGATGCTCCTTGAACTTGATCGCTGACCAGAGCTTATTTCGTTCCCTTAGCATGAAGTTCAACGTCGGTTAGTAGTCCATTCCTTACCACAGTCAGCAGCAGGTACATAGGGACAGCATCTCAGTAGCACTGGAAGATTTGAATCGAGCTTGTGGTAGTTGGGTCAGAGGTCAGAGGTCGGAAAGGAAAGATCAATGACTGGAGGGGGTAATGAGAGGATGAGTTGGTGGTGGAATCAGCATGGCACTACAAGGTGCGATTCTGTCACTGTATCTTCCTTTCAGGAAGATTCGTGTCGGTTGTCAATCCTGATGTCATGCTGTCAGTGAACTGGAAGAAGACGAAGAATCGTTAACGAAACTACAGGCAATACCCTCTACACCACCGCCAATCACCTGGTTCCAGCTTCACCTATTTCTCCTGCTGCTGACACTCGTGAAAACAAATACCTGGGGTTCTCATACTGACTCCGTTGTTTGGTTTCCAAATCTAGACACCCACTCCTCCCGACGCAAGTCCAGAAAGGCTCACTTCGATGCCCCATCCTCCATCAGAAGAAAGTTGATGAGCGCTACCCTCTCCAAGGAGCTCCGTGAGAAGTACAACGTGAGTGGTCTTTTCTCGTGATCTCTACATCAGACAATTCGGTGGAATTTGATCGACTGACTTCAATACTTTCTGTGCTTTGTCAAATTCTCATCCCACTATCGATCTGGTCTTTGCTGGTTTTTTGCATTTTGCTTCTTGATTCATCAGGTCCGATCCCTCCCAATCAGAAAGGGTGACGAGGTTAAGGTTATCCGTGGTTCCCACATTGGAAAGGAGGGCAAGGTCATCCAGGTTCGTTGGAAGTTTTGCTTGGCGGCTCATACGAGCTTGCAATTCGTCTGGCTTTATTTACGACTTGAACCTGACTTCTTTTTCTTTTCTTTACTTCTTTTGAATCATTGCACTGTTCCAACTCCACCGTCAAACACTATTTTCCATCCCCTTCCTCAACTGCGAACACCACACCCTACCCTCAAAACGTCAACTTCACTGTATCATTCTCTATATACGCCATTCCAATTCACCGTACACTATGTTTTCTCCTCAAACCATCACATGTCCGACTTTTAGGTCTCGAGATCCAAGTTCGTTGTCCACATCGAAAGACTTCACAAGGAGAAGTCTTCCGGCGCCACTGTCCAAATTGGTGTTCAGTAAGTATTTTTTCCTGCCTCTACTTATTCTTGAATCGCTTCTTACCAAAATTTTGCTATTTCCTCTCAGCCCATCCAACGTCGCTATTACCGCCCCATACCTCGACACTGACAGGAAGGCGCTGTTGGCCCGTAAGGATCGTAAATCCGGCGAGGCCAAGGCCGAAGAAGCTAAGACCGAATAAACAATCAATCATATTCCTACGAATTGGAATTGGGGATGATTTAGGGCTGTTTTGGTTCGACTTGGTGAGGAGGAGGATGATGAGGCTTCGTATTCAGGACATCATGATATGAGCTTTTCGCATAAACCTTTCGTGCTTTGGTGCAAGGAATTTGGGATTGGGGATTGGGGATCGGGAATTTGAAGTCAGTGAGAGCAAGCGAAAAGGTTAGGAGAATTATGGGACTTCGACAGTCTCACTTGAAGTCACCAGAAAATAGCGCAGTTACGGTTTGTTTTCAGAGCTGCTAACTTCTGGGTACCATTAAAGTCCCTTCTCAGTACTTCATTTTACCGAACTTTGAAGCAAATGAGCCAAAAGCCAAAGAGAATGCTTCGAACAACAATTCCAAGACGCGCTCAACCAAATCCGGGCAGACACGTTTCGAATAAACCTTCCACAAACCAAACTTCTTCCTGGGGCTCTTAAAACTACTAAAAGGTCCACATCGAGACTCAAGAGCTCATATCTAGCTTCTGCTGTAGGAACTTGGGTCAAGGCTTAGCTAGGGGGAAGGAGAGCCCATCTTCAAGCCAGCGAATCCTGGGACAGAGGAGGTCTGTGAGGTGTCAAATCATTCAGCAAAGATGGAAAACACGAGCACAGAACCGCCCAAGACACCCCAACGACATTCTAGAATCCATTCTCGGAATCTCTCCATCTTCTTCCCCCATCCAGGTCAATCACCCGTCGCTGAAGGAGACGAAGACGGAGACCTGAGCCAAGATGTCGAAGCTCCTGTGACCGTAATAGGGACATCGCCATATGACAATGTACCCAAGATGGGCAATACTCCAAGAGGTTCAAGCGGTCTAGCTGGCGGGAATGGACGATTAGGTGGGGATGGACGAGTCAGGAGGGAGAGCGAGCATCTAGGCTTCACACCTGGAATGCATCGTGGAAGCGATGCTTCCTCATTGTTTAGCGATCAGCAGGATAAACCGGTTGCTAGAAGAGGTCATCATGTGAGTTAGTGGCTTTACATTGTATTCTACATCTTGGCTGGAAATGGAAATACGTCAGGTCAGGCTGGAGCCGCTGCCTCGCGAAGCTACCTCCAGAGCCAAGAAGCTGTTGACTGTTTGCTCACTTCGTCATAACCAGTCTTGTTGTATTTGTGGTTGATGCTATCTCTGATTTGTACTTCCACTGCGCGCTTACAAATGCCCACCTTGTTACCTTTCTTACGTAGCACAAACACTCGCTGTCGCATTCATTCTTCTCATTCATGGAACCAACAGATACCAACCCCTTCCTCTCTGCAACATCATCTCAATCCTCCTCCTTCGGTGATACACCCGGAACAGCACCCTTGACCTCTCCACACCCGTTCCTCAACCCAACCGACTCCTCATCATCTCTCCCCCAACCACAATACGCCCCACCTCTACCCCGATCTTTCCATGAATTCCCCTTTAAGATTCAGCTCAAGATAGCGTATGCTATATTTGAGTTTGTTCTCGGCGCCTGTCTGTGGGTCGATGGTCAGTCGAACGGAAGCGTTAGCATAACGGGGTTAGGATATATGGTTTGTTTCGACGCCTTGGGGCTAGCGTGTGGTGTTGGTGGATGGATTTTGGGAACTGGAATTGGTGCTCAGGGGTCTCTAAGAGCTCCTTACGGGTAAGTTGAAATTGCTCTACCGCCGTTACCTACCTGTCAACTAACAATTATGCTTTCTTGACTTAAAGAACTCAACGGATTGAAGCACTCTCACTCTTCGTGCAATCAATCTTCTTGCTTTTCTCGTCAGTCTACATCTGTAAAGAATCGATCGAACACGTTCTGCTGTTGGGGCACGACCACGCTGGTGACTTTTATGATTTGGAGCTGCCGTTCCCGCTGTTGGTTCTTGCGGTTGGAGTCGTCTTCTTTGCTGGAGCGTTCTTGGATAATCATGCCAAGCTGGTAGAAGGTGAGTTCAGCTCAATAATCAACACATTCGTCAGATACTAAAAGGTCTCTTTTGTAGCTGTGGGCGCCAAATTCATCACTGCTCCAACACAGAGTGCGCGGTACAAGACATCTGCACTTTATCTCATCAGCAATCGTATTCTCTCATTCTTCTCAAATCCGTTCTCTTTGGCAGTCTTCACTTGTAATGCCATCATGCTTGTCGGTGGACTGATACTGCCCCCGTGAGCTCACTCATCTTCGCAGCATCTTGTCTTCAATATTCAACATCTTTTGTGTCTTCACAGTGAACAGCTCTCAAACCTCGATAAGGCGCTGTCCATTATCGAAACTTTGGTCACCTTTGGTATTGCCTACCCATGTGCGGTTGCCTACGGCCAAGTATTACTGCAGACTGCTCCACCAGAACGCTCGATACAAATGCTCAACCTCGACAAATCCCTAAAAGAAGTCCAACTTCACCCTCTAGTGATCTACCTCCCCAAACCACACGTGTGGAGAGTAGTGCACCACCAAAGCGCATCTGTCCTCGGCGGCGAAGGGTCGTCGAAGGATGAGAAAGAGATGGGTGGGAGTGGGAACCTGTTTAGGTCAATTGAGGTAGGCAAAGCAGGCCGTGCAATGAGAAATGGGAATACTGCTGCATTGAGTGGAACTCTAGTCGTGTCGTTGGTCGTTCACATCCGTGCTGATGCGACGGATCAGAACGTCTTCGACATTACAAAGGTGAGCCCTTCTTTTTGCATTGCGCCGGTATTCATTAGTACCTGACGATGTGATTGTTCTCAGTTTGCGTATGACAGATGCGCGTCAGCTGTTGGGGCTAAAGGAAGGAATTTTAGAGGTACTGCAGCTGCTGGAGAAGGAGAGCTGACTGTCGTTGTGAAACGAGGAGCACCTGCTTGGGCAGATAGAGACTAGCTAGTTATGGATTTCCATTTCTTGCCAAATACATATTTCTTGCCAAAAACTAAAGATTCTGCGAAGCGTCCAGCTATAAGGAGGAGGAAATTGGGCAACAGGCAAACGGTAATTTTGAGTGGTAAAGATTCCAATTCCCACTTTGAGACCAAAATACCAAACAAAACTAGAAATAGTATTGATGAGAGAGATCCGAGTTCGCTTGAAATGGTAAGATGGGAATGGAAGGTTAGTAAAGTTGAATTGATGCTGTTCTTCGCCTTTGTCTGCCACTGACTCGTACTCTGCATCCCTCAGAATATCAGATGAGGAACACTCTTTGAAAAAATGACGCTGTTCCAAGTCAGCCTGGTAATTCCATCGGGAGACAGCTTCCCTTATCACTCAGCTGAATCAAACTCAACATTGCATTAGAGATGACCGCCGTAGCTTAACTCCAATGCTGCTGGTTCATCGGGCAGACAGCTGAAAGCTATTTCCATTATTATCTTTTGTTGCTAACGGAAATGTTGCTTGTGATTTGTCGTAAGTTGAGACCTGTCCGTCGGCTGGGGCAATCGGGCAAGCTCAGGACGTAAAGTCAACTCGGGCGAAGCCAGCACAGAGGCTGTTGGTGACCGCAATCCCCTCAAAGCACATCTAGGTAGTGTAAAAGCTATATATATATATATATATGAAGTGGACCCTGGGATAGGTTAGAAGCGTGTTCAGCCCGATGCGTCACCACGAACCCGTGCTTGTGGTCAGAAGTAAACAAAAACACAATTGATTCGAACGTTTTTTCTATCTTCAGCGACATGTTCTGTTCAGCAATTCACACAGTGGTTAATTTTAACCATACTTCTTTGCCCTTTTAATTCTTTAGAGTCGGCAACACAGCTTTGAAGCCCTCACAAAGTGGCATGTCGGTAGAGTGTTCGCCATTCTTTCCTCTCACCAACAACCGAAGCAAAATCAGAACCAAGCATGAAATTCCATAAACACCCATCATTCCAAACGACACAAATAAAGCTTTATAAATGTGAGGAAGGAATCTAAGCGACGAGCTTGACGACACCACCGGCAGCCTTGATCTTCTCCTCAGCGAGCTTGGAGACAAATCGGGCCTTAACAATCAGTGGCTTGCCCTCTGGCAGTCTACCCTTTCCGAGGACCTTTCCGTAGCCGAGAGCAAGGGTGTCAAGGACTGGGACCAAGTCTGAGGAAGCGGAGGCGGATTCGGACTTTGGAACAAGAGTCCAGACTGATTTGTTGATAAAAGAGAATTTAGGAAGAGGAGATAGAGGAAGTTATGGACGTCAGCGATTTGCGCTTCGATGAGGGACAGAGGAGAAAGACGCCTCGTCGAGGTGGAAACTTTTCAAGAGAAATACTCACGCTTGTCGATGTTGACGATTGGGCAGTAGTGGGAGTTTCTGGTCAAGTGATAGTGTCTCATACCGACCTTACCGAAGTAACTAAAGTGAAGAAGCAAAGAACGGCAAGGTCAGTCAAGCTTTTTGGCGAGATTCCAATCGTAGTCTATCATTGATGCCCCACCACTCAACATTGCACGTCTACAGCGTAGAATGGCCAATGAAGAGATAGAGCTCCCCTAGATTCATCTACTATCCGTTAAGATTAAAGAAACACAACACTTACCCAGGATGGTACTTATCGAAGTTGGTTCTGTGGTGGTGCTGACCACCGGCAAGACCTCTACCACCTGGATGTTTTCTGTGCTTTCCTACACGACCGTGACCGGCCGAGACGTGTCCTCTGTGCTTACGGGTGTTGGAGAATCGGGTTGGCCTAGAGGAGTGATTTGATATTTATTCAAGTTTTGTAGGTTCGAAGTGGACGTAGTGATGAGCAGGGGGTATTCGGTAAGATCAGAGGTTGAGAGATGATGGTTGAAAGTAATGAGAGTTGAGGGAAAGCAGAGGAGGAGTAGAAGAAGGGTAAACAGGCAGTCAGTTCACCTGTAGACTCCTCTAGACACTACCAGTTCCAACCAGCAGCCATTTCACCAGACCCGATGCCAGGACAACACAGCAACAACAGCAGTGAAAACTCCTCCTTCATTTCAAACCACTAGCTTCAAGATTTCATCATCTCATGCCTCTAAACCAGCTCCTGTCATCCCAGAGCTGACACCCTCAATTCTTCGCCAAGTCCCATCCTTCGTTTTCACTGCTGCTGCTGTAGTTGGTGTCTGGTAAAATAGTCTGCTGATGCTGTGTAGTCTACTTACATCTTGAGTTTCCTTGAGGTTGCTGGAGATTCCAAGCTTACGCCCCAGCAGCCAGTGTGTTCTGAACGCCGCGAGCGTTGCGCGAGTGGCAAAATTTGTGACCAAAACTGTATAGTTTTGAATTACCGTCATAAACTGTTGATTATGTTTCCATAGCTGTGGTCTCTATCACTGCACAGTGCTCTGTTAATCTAGAGGAAACGCCTGACTGGAGTAAATAAACCCCCGCTGCTGAAAGAAGACTTCTTACCTCCAGGGTTTTTCTCTCCTTAGCGGTTCTCTTGGTACCTCTGGCATCAATATGATGATAATTTGGCCTCTCACTTCAAGAAAGTAATGAATTATGCAGCAAGATCAACAAGTTCTTTGAGAAACGAGTCTGCAATAGCTTTGCTGTTGTCGCCTGCGCCGAGTAAATAACCAATTATGGAACCGTGTTTGACCTCTCATTGGCTGTTTTGACTGAGCATCTGTTTATTAAATAAATATTATAAGCGAAGATGTGAAGCTACCAAGTCCTCCTGCTCCTTCGAATTGACACAAAAAGGTCCAACTGTAAGATGTTGCGCTCCATCGACGAAGTGCGATTGTACTCAATTCAGACAAGCACGCTTTGAAAACATGAGATCCAACTACTGTCTTTGTACATGGATGCGAAAAATGTAGGCTTCAATTATTTGCGACACGAGATGCATGCGCGACGATCCACAGGTCTGGGTGCAGTACTACACAACAAACCATCACGGCGATGCTCTGACTACTACAGACCCCAAAAGCTTCTCATGTACTTTCAGCAGGCCTTTGGGGTTTAATTTTTATTCAAAATAAGAATAGATATGCGGAAAACAGAGTAAACCGATCTCCTCATCTAAGTACCGAAAACACCCAGTATCAATTTAATGAGAATTGGAAAGATCGGGACGGCATGACAGGTTCGTCAATTGAAGTGATTTCAATTTTTTATTAAGAAATAAAGCAAGAATCTGGAGAACGAAGCAAAGTAAGAAAACAAAAACAGGGTTGGACCTGCAGGGGAGAAACCGCATGTAGATAGACAAGTACGACAGTAGGTCCTTCTTTCCATAGTGGACTGAAACAATACATTTTTTGAGCAGGTTGGTGTCGAGTTGGGTACAGACAAGGGGTAAAATGGGGTCGACACGAATGTTTGTTGGAAACACACTTATGACTTCATGATGGGAGGTGCGGTGAGTGAAAGTGGATTGTGGGATCGAGATGGGGTTGGCTGTTTTGACTGTCCTTTTGGATTTTTATATGTTTCTTTTTTCATTGGTGAGTGTGAGATACACTTTGTTATTTACAAGAGGCTGCTCTGCTTCGACAACTGAAAGATGAAGCAAGCGCGATCAGTACAACGGCCACTCCCTCTTCTCCCCATATGCAAACTCACTTTGAATCAACAAGCACTAGCCAAGACTACGCTCGTACTCTCTTCTGGCTCTTCTCAACCTCAGCCTCAACCTCCCTCTTGACGCCGGCGACTACGCTGCCGTTAGGAATGGCACCTGAGCTGACAACCAGGGTCTTGAGCCATTCGTTCTCCTTTCGCAGGCTCGCGACTTCCTTCTCCAGAGACTGAGTACGCGCTTCGAGGTCGCCTGTTTGGCATGCAACAGAGTTGACAGAGAGAAGTTAAAGGCGATTGAAACAGTTGGGTGGCGGACCAAAGACAACAGCATAGCACGACCAGTCACAGGAAGAAAAGGGAAAAAGAAACAAAACATTTCAGGTCAATATCCATCCCATCGAAGGAAGCAGAAGGAGTGCGCAGAAAGAAAAAGTTCAACGTACGAGATTTCTCCTCCAACGCTTTTTCTCTCTCCTTCTTCTTAGCCCGGAATCGAGCTGAGGCTGCAGTGTTTCGACGACGTTTGCTGTAATGAGAAAGAAAGAAGATCGCAAAGAAACAAGGAGAAGGATGCAGGAAAGGAGTCAGCTTTTTTTGTAAACCAAACGAGCGTTGCCTAGCGGCCGAAGACAAACACAGCAGATGCGCCCGCCCACGAAGCGCTTCGGGTAACAAAGAAAGTATACATACTCTTCTTCGTCGACGACACGATCTCTGTTTGAGGAGAGGTGACCAGGGGTCTCAGCCGTAGCAGGGGTCGATGCTACGAAACTGGAGGGTGTTTGGTCGTTCTGGGCAGGGATGGACGGCAATGACTCCACCGCGGCGAGCAAACTAGCGTCCATCGTTGAAGGGGCCCATTCCTGTGGTACGATTCTGCTCCAGTCAAATTCATCTATTGCTGGTGCTGATGTAGAGGACGAGGCGATGGCGTCCTGCTGAGGGAAGGCTGTGGGCTCGTCGAATCGGAAGTCGACGTTTGTCCAGAGTTCTAGTTGCTTCGAGAGCTCTTCGTCGTACAGAATGTCATTCTGCTGCTGCTGAGGAACAAGACTGTTGAGTCCTGCAAGACGGAAGGGAGCTGACATCTTGATTGAGATTTTTCAGGGGGTACAAGTCGACGAAAGGAATCGAGGAGGGGAGCTTAGTAAAAATCGTGCTTGGGTGTGGCAAAAAGGCCAATTAGGGCGGGCGATTGGTAATGCGTTAAACTACCGTTAACATAGGCAGATACACGGCAGATACGGGTTGACATTGGTTCGGATATGACTTCCCATATGTATTGTTGGATGTCTTTCGAAAGAAGGGACAAACCTGAGCGGAAGGACACCAAGTTGTATGTATACAAGAAATAGGACCGCCTCTTCCTGACCAATCCTGACCAAACATGTCTAGATTGACCAAAAACAAGAAGAGGAAGAAACCTACAGAGGTTGGTGTGTTGATTACGAGGAGTAGTGTCGTGAGTCCATGTAAAAGGCTGCTGAGCGCGCCATAGGATTTACTCGCTTGCGGACCCTCCCTTCTTCTGGAGGACGTTGATCTCGACTAGAGTAAAGAACGGGAACAAGTTCGTGTTAGTTGAATTGAGTTATAAGAGGTAGAGGCCAAAAGCGAAAACAGAGCGGATCAAAGAGATGTGGAATGAAAACAAATGTGGAATATTTCCTGCTTCCTTTTGTGTCGACGACGGAGAGGGAGAAACAGTGTAGAATTACGGTTCTCATAACTCCCAAAATGAGGCCTACTTAAAGGTCCACTTTGCGGAAAAGTCATCTGGATGCTCCCACGCACCCACCATGCCACACAGAATACAACCTCCGTCACAAGCACCCTTTTCACTGGACACCCTTCAAACCGCACCCACTGACATGATTTAGGAGAAAAAAAGAGCGCCCATACTATTTGTCTGAGCTTCTCGTCACGAGAAAAGAAGACCAGAAAGAATTCTACTGCCAAGGGGCCAATCCCTCCAGAATTGATCCACTTCAATCCCATCACAAACCGACAAAGAATCAGGAGAAGGGCGGTCACTACAACCAACATTAAAATTGGGTTTATCGCAGAATACAGGAGGAGGTGCGAGAATGTTTGTGATGCGCACCCAAAGCATCGCTCAGCGAAGAGACGGATGATAAAAGCGCTGCGACTCGTCCCTGTTAACTTCCGACTGCCCCTGCCATCAAGAGCTCCAGCAGTTCTTGAAGTCACAGCATCCAATCCAAAACCACAACATACAATCTGAATCGAAGAGCAGAGACAGAGAAAAACCCATCCGAAGGAGAAACAGTAAACTCACCATGAGTTAGATCTAGCCTCTGGATAGGGTAACCCCCGTCATTTTCATACTCAGTATCAGTGAGCGAAGCGTAAGCTTCACAGTGAACAAGATCCCTATCTCCACGACCGAGCGAGCGTCAGCGAGCGTTTGACCAGAAAGAGAGAGGAGAAGGGACGGACCCTTTTGACAAGTTGGCTTTGGAGATTCTTTCGACCGCATAAGAGGGCACGAGGACTCGGAAGAAAGATGATTTACGTTCTGGGTAAGCTGTGTAGCGTGGAAGGCGGTCAACAGTGGAGATCATGCACAGGGAGAGAACCCAACGGAGAAAGAAGATATGAGCTTGTTTTCATCAACAAAGAACCATATAACGAGACAAATCGTCAATTTCCCCAAAAAGGAAGACGTCACTCACAGCCATCAGCGTTCTTAGTAACATTTCTCGCCTCGTTCGCAGCGACGGTGTACGTGCCGTATGAGGCATCATTTTTGGTCGACGTCTTGGTCTCAAAGTCCTTAGTTAAGCGGCCAATGATGGTCATTTTGGAGAATGAGTTGAAAGACTGGGTGGTTTCGTCATTGAGTAGGAAGTTACATTAAGGAATGAATCGGTTGAGGTTGGGATTGGGACCGTGGATGGTGAATGATCAATCAGTTATTGGAAACAAAGTAGGTCATATCGTCATGGAGATGGATTTTCCAAATAAAACATAAGAATGAGTTGAAAATGAATCCATTGATGGATTTATTGGCATGTCCGAGGAGTTTAATAAAAGGATACGACGAACGCGTCGAGTGGGAAAACGGATTGATTTTCGTATTCGAGAGGTATGAGTGAGCCATAGAGCAACAGAGGATGGTCAAAGCGATGATAAACATGCACCAAAACGGATAAGAAAGAGAAGAGGAAACATAACCAAATCAAGGTCAGCGACTTCAACTTCCTCTCTAGGTTCGATTAGGTAGGAGAGAACGTACCCTGGCAGCTCCGATCGACTGAGCAGTAACCTTGGAAGACGATCTGAGAGCTGAAGAGAACATTTTGTTGGGTCCAAGATGGGATTAGGGGATGAGACGTGATGGATGTCAATAGCACACTCGATTCGAAGGAGAAATCGTGAGGGCGTGCTGCTGCGTTTTGTTTTCGTTTTTGTCTTTAAGCTGGGTGAGATGAATTTCATTCATGAGGTGATAGATGATAATCTGGATAGGTACGAAGGAGAGACTTCAAAAGTTTAAACTCATCGAACTTCTGTGATTGTCATCCATCCCATCCTTCTCTGCTGTCATTGTCTTTGTGGCGTCGCAGCCGCAAAGGTCAGAAAGTGGTGCAGCGGGAGGACTTCACCTCGACTTCCGCATCCCATCCCATCTCATCCGACCCTGTGTTTAATCTCACGATATGGGCTCTCCTCACTACGACTTCTTGATCAAACTTCTCCTCATTGGCGATTCAGGTTAGCCTCTGTGCCTGCTGGGCTTTCCATACGTACGCCTGGGCTGACTCCGTCGTGTGAATCTCCTCTCTTCGTTTCAGGTGTTGGGAAGTCCTGTCTATTGCTTAGATTCTGTGACGATGCGTGGACGCCTTCGTTTATCACCACGATTGGTATCGACTTTAAGGTGAGATACACCTCCTCTCTGAGCCTTTGAACTGGTTTTGTGTCGATTTGGTTCGCTGCTGGAATGGTTATCTGTGAAAACAAACTAAAGCTATTGAGGAGTTACAAGAGTGAAGTTGAAAAGCTGGGGTTTTGCTCAAAGGGGGATGTTGCTGTTGTCGTGGAAGGAATAGAAGACAACCCTAGCTTCGATCTCCTCCCCTTCGACTGGCCGTCTTCCATTGAATACACCAAGGTGCCATTCTTCTGCCAGAAGACTTGTCATCTCTATCTACATCTCTACTTTGTAGCGGATTCCGTTTCCATACACTCTAAGGTACCGAATACGTAAACGCCCTTTACTGACGCACCGCCCCCTTTACACCTCCTTGGAATAGGTACGTTCGCTATTACAATGTCTCATGTGCTTCTTCTTCAGTTCTCTGCGGTGTCTATCTGGTGACATCGGCTGAAGAACACAGCGGTCTAGACGAGTAGGGCCATTTCCGCTGCGTTGCGCGCTGGCTCGATGCGGAAGGAGGGATTGATGAGCTGCGAGTCTTGCCGCCTACGCGTGATCAGTTTCCTGGTGCATAAGGCACTGATTCCTAGCTTCATAACAATGGAAGTGGTCTGACGAAAAGGTGTATGGACCAGGAGGAGTGGACGGGGAGAGAGGAAGGTGAAACTCGTCAGGAGGACGGCAGGGCTCCCATCGGACGCCGAGTTTACTTCTGAGATCTCTGGTGATCTCGTGAGGAAGGACAAATGGCCTAGTCTGTGACGGAAATCTGCTTAAACTCTGCAGACAATGGCAACTAGGGAAACGTGAGGCTGCGGCGGCCCCTTGACTTCTGAAACCAACATCATTTTCTTTCCGACCTTAAACCCTTTTCCTCCATCTCCTTTTTGCACATGTCTAAGAAATATCAACAAGTTGTTTTCCTCTCTTGCTCACTTTCTCCTTCCTTCGCCACTTTCCCACCTTAACAGATTCGTACCATTGAACTCGACGGCAAGCGCATCAAGCTGCAGATCTGGGATACCGCTGGACAGGAGAGGTTCCGAACCATCACGACGGCGTATTACCGAGGCGCGATGGGCATCTTGTTGGTCTACGATGTCACAGACGAGAAGAGTTTCAACAGTACGTCCTGTTCCTCCCTTTCCGTCTCCTCTATCTTATGCCACCCTCACAATGCTGTGTCTAACTGAGCCCTTCTCTTAACTCAGATATCAGAACATGGCACTCGAATATCGAGCAACACGCCTCCGAAGGAGTGAACAAGATTCTCATCGGCAACAAGTGCGACTGGACCGACAAACGAGTCGTCACTGTCGAGCAGGGGCGTCAGCTGGCAGATGAGTTCGGTTTGAGGTTCTTGGAGACGAGCGCGAAGGTCAACGAAGGCGTCGAGGAAGCGTTCTTCACTCTGGCCAGGTCAGCTCCCTCCTCTTCTTCTTTCTGCCGGGTTTGACGAGGTATTGATTAAGTTCGCTTGTGGGTAGGGATATCAAACTTCGCTTGATTGATACTCAGGATGCTTCGACATCGGCTGCGTCGCAGGCAGCGCTCGGTGGGGGTGCCAAAGGTGGTGTTGCCGTCGGAGGTGGGAACACCGCAAAGTCTGGGGGATGTTGTTAAGATCTTAGGATCTTTTAGTCTCTGTTCCACCTTTGCTTTCGGGTGCCGGTGGTGGCCAGGTGATGTTAATGATGTGACGAGTGGTTTCCTTTGCTTTTCTTTTGACTCATCATTTACCTTCTTGTTCTTTTCTTCCCTCTTCTTTGTCTGTCCTTTTTGTTGAGCGTGGAAACTGAACGTACAATATGACATGATCAGGACCTAATTAAATCCTTTCTCAATCCACTGCAAGCCCTCGCCACGCGACATCACTGTCCCCACATTTTAGACCCACATACTTGCTCTGACCGTCAGCTCATCTTTGCCATTTCGCCACCAGGCGCCATAATATTCACAAAGTTCATCTCATATCCTTTGTTAAGTGCAGTTGCTCGGTTGCTTCAACCCAGATCGTGTGTGCTCAGTTAGACCGAACGGCCTGATATGGGTTACTCTCTCCCTCACTCCCTCCCAACGCCCCTCTTCAGAACAATTTCCATTTTCCCTCGTCCACGATTCCTATCAACCTCTACCACCCTTGAATTCGCTCCGTCGACCATACGGATGCGAACCCCATCACACTCAGAAGGACATCAGGCGCTACCTGGAGGGCCAGCGTCGAATGCTAAGCACCTCAGCTGGGAAGACGACTGCCGCCGGAGTGACGATTACTTCAACAATTTTCTCATTCCTAAGGATGAGGTGTTGGAGGGTGCGTTGAGGCGCTTGGGCGAAGCTGTAAGTTCATTCGCTTCACCAACTGGTATATACAGTGAATGGGCAGCTGATGGATGGTGATGCGCAGGGAATGCCAAATGTCAGCGTGTCCTGGGCTCAGGGAAAACAGCTGACTATTCAAGCCCGGGCTATTAAAGCCAAGACTGCGCTTGAGATAGGGACATTGGCGGGGTTAGTAACGTCTCCACTTTCCCTGGTGAGCATGTAGCTCTCTTGCTCGCGTGACCATGTAGATTGGCTAGTTAATCCTGGATTGATAGATTCTCTACGATCTGCATTGCCAGAGGGTTGGTTGAAGGTGGTCATATCGATACAATTGAGATAGATCCCAGGCACGCAGAGGTCAGTTCATATTTCCTCTTCTCTCCCTTTACCTGTATTAGCTCACCTTAAACGAAACTCTTGCATCTTTGCTCCGATATGTATCCCTTCATTCACTCTCAGATCGCCAAAAAAAACTTCGAAGCGGCAGGCTTTGCATCAACCATCTCGATCCACGTCGGGAAAGCCGCGGACGCGCTGTCGACCTTCCCCTTACCATCCCAATCCAGAACATACGACTTAATATTCATTGATGCTGACAAGCCCTCTAACCTGACATACTTCAAACATGCAGTACGCCTCAGCCATCCGGGCACAGTCATTATCCTTGATAACGTTATTAGAAACGGGAAGGTTGCAGATCCTAGTGAGGAGGGTAGTACCGTTCAGGGTGTAAGAGATGTGCTGGTGTGGTTGAAGGAGAGGAGGGAGAAGGGGGAAGAGCCGGCCATTGAAGCGACCGCGATTCAAACTGTCGGCGAGAAGTGGTGGGAGTGAGCATCTCTTTTTTTTTCTTCTTGACTCGTTAAATTGAATCTAAACGAAACCAATTTTTGGGTCTTTCTAGTGGTTATCTAATGGCTATCGTAACTTGAGCCTAGATAGTGTTCGCCTTTGAGAGCCAGTGGAAGATGGACTTGGGTCCCGATTAGAGATCAAATGGTGGTTTAGCATATATATATTTTACCTTGTTGAAAACGTATGATAACGAGTCTTCTTTTCTGCATTTTCAGAATCAACTCACCTTCGCTGACATACAAAGAGAGTTCATCTCTGGGCAAAATGTAACCCAAAAGAGTTTCACATCAAGGGGCATCCACACTTATCGCCTTGTCGTTAGTCAAGCTACATGACCTTGCATTGACTAATTCACATCTATTTTATCAAAGTTGCACCTTAATACCGGATCTATTCTGTAACTATAAACAGAGTTGGCTCTTGTTCTCACAAACATCCTCTCGAATAGTTTTATGGCTCCTTTCCCGAATATATACAGACATCCACCAAGAGTCCCTAACATCTCGAGAGTTCACAACACAACCGTGGGGAAAATTCGACCAGTGCGAACATCATTACAAAGTTTCGGACTGAATGGCTTTGAGATTGCAGCTCAAAATAAATAATATAGGAGAACGATGCTGTAATTTAGCTTTATTCATACAGTGTCCTAGATGATACAAACAAAGCGAGAGAGTGTGATAATGCTACTGCAGCGTAAATTAGAGTGGCAAGTACAACAAGATGGTAAACGAGTGGTAGGTTGTTGAGTTTACAGCTGGTTAAGGACGATGTTGGTGAGTGCCTTGAGCGAGACTGGTTTCGTGAAGTACCTGTCCACATCAGGAAAAAGTAGATCAACGGTCAGCAAGAGCGATAAAGCTGTCAGAGTGAAAGTTATATTTACCCATCCACTCCAGCGGAGAAAGCATCCTCTCGATCAGAATCAGCGCCTAAACCTGTCAGCGCGAATATTTTGAGTCGGCCACCTTCATCACCTCGACTCTTCTCCAGCGCTCTGATCATTCGAGTGGCTTCTTTACCATCCCGCCTTGGCATGGAGATATCCATGAGACACACACTAGAAGAAATTGTCACTATTAGAAAGCGAGAAAAACTATGGAAACAAGGTATCGAGGACTACTTACTCGTAGTATCCGGCAGGATGTGCAGCGAACAGATCCACACCTTCTACCCCATCAACAGCCTCGTCAAACAAAAACTTCTTCTTCTTCATAAAAGCTGCAAGCAGCTTCCTGTTGATGGAGTTGTCGTCTACGATGAGGACTCTGGGTGCTGTCGAGGGTCCCACAGGTGGAAGTGCTGGCTCCGATAAAGAGTCGTTTGAAGTGTTTCGCGTAGAACCTGAAGTAGAAGTAGAATCCCAAGCTGAAGGATGCTCACTTGACGGTGTGCCAGACCGTGTGGTGAAGACAATGGGCGACTCGATAAGTGGCAGCGGCGATTGGTCGTGCGTGGAAGCGGGCCTGTGCATAGCAGCATCAAGGCAGAGACGAATTGCCGACTCCAACTTCCCGGAACCACTATATTAGTGAAATCAACATTTGGAATGATGAGAAAGACGCAATGGAATGAGCCAAACAAAAGTGAATACTCACCAAGGCTTGAACAACACTTTGATGTACCCTCCAGCCTGTTCATACTGGACAAGAAGTGAAGAAATATTCCGAATCTTGCGAGAGCAAGTCATATAGATGATAGGGATAGGATACCCATACGTGGACTTAGAGTTTCGAAGGTGATGTTCAACAGCGGAGATTGATTCGTTGACGATGATGAAGCTAGCATCGGTTGAAAATTGTGGAAGGACTTTGATATTCCACGAGTCCAAGTTAGACTGGATTACTTGTGATAAGAGAACTTGACCAGTTTGATCCTGTTCAAAGCCCTCGAGGTATGTTGAAACTCGCGGTAGAGGCCGGGGTGAAAGGGGTGGAGAACCGGTGCACTGGACTTCTGCACTGAATGTGAGCTTTATTTCTGTCCCTTTTCCTTCTTCAGATTGCACACTGTACCAGTTGGGTTGATTAGACACAAAATTGAATGGAAACAAGAAGTCAGTGATGGACTCACTCGACAGTTCCATCCAGACGCTTCGCGATAGAATCAACGATAGCGAGTCCTGAAGAATAGGTGAACGTATGCTTCAGTAGAGATACGATGAACATACTACCAGGTCAAGTCAAACACTCACCAAGACCAGTGCCCTGACTAATACTGTCAGCCTGAGCGAAAGGAGAGAAGAGGCGATTCTTGAGGAATGACTTTTCGATGCCTTTTCCAGTGTCAGTCACACAAAGTTCAAATGTCGCACTGAGAGGATCAGTAGAGGATGGAGAGGCTCGTAGAGAAACATGGATGTAGCCAGTCTTTAGCAGCAAAGAAAGAAAAAAGTCAGCGATTTGGATAAGTTACAGAGGAGGCCAGAGGTGCCCACCTTTGTGAACTTGCTGGAGTTGTTGAGGAGATTCATTAGGCATCTTCTGATACCTCCAGAATCACAGCGAGCTTTCCAAAGGTCCTGAAGGAGCAGAAAACAGAGATTTCCTTTAATCGACGGCAGTCAGCTCCAAGGACAGACTAAAACTTACTTTTTGAGAGGGTACTAAATCGATGACATATTCAACCTCAGAGAAACCCTCTGATGGGACCCGCTTCAAAGATGGTGTCGATGAGGGCGGTTCATACGCAGTACCGATGATTGACTTTTCCTTGGAGGATTCATGTCCAAAACCAACAAAACAAGACTCCACAGCTTCTTCTATCAGCAATGAAAGATCAGTTCTGTAAAAAGAACACCGATGAAGCGTACAATGTCAGTACAGCTCTCCTCAAAACCACCGAGGCATTTGTCCAGCTGGGAGAAGCGCACTTACACGGCAAGAGTAGGGTCCATCGCTTCGTCTTTCTTCAAACGCGTGAAATCAAGAACATGGTTGAATGTCTCAAGTAGGTTGTGAGAGCACGTCTGGATTGTGTGGAGATAGCTGAGCTGAGTCTCCGTCAAGTCCGTGTCATGTAACAGCTCTGCAGCAGCTGAGACACCATGAAGCGGGCTCCGAAGTTCGTGCGACATCTATACAGCATAAAGTTGTCAGCACACGTGAGGATAGGTCGCAAAGCCAGATGTGGGGACGAAAGTACTCACATTAGCGATAAACTGGGCTTTGGCCTGGTCCGCCAGCTCAACCTTCCTCTTCTGAATACAACTTAGCACAACCAAACCCGTTGTGAGCAGGTAGTTCTTTTCAAAATCCTCGTCGAGGTTCGGCGCGCTAATGCGGGTGCTGTGTGCGACAACGAGGATGAACGGGTTGCCGTTCGCGTTGAAGATAGGGGCACACAGCGACTTCTCGGCATCTTTTGGGAGGTACGCAGAGAGCCATGAGGGAATTTGAGGGGATTCGTATAGATTGCCGTTCGGTGAGGTGGTCAGGAAGTCAAACAGCGCTTGTTGTGATGCGGGTATTAGTGGGACTGGAAGGATGTCAGTCCCGAAGTTTCCTAAGACGGATAACGAACAGTCGAATACTGAAGGTGGAAGGTCCTCATCTTTGACATAGATGCTTCCTGAATTCCTCATGTCGGCGCTGGACCTCGCGAGGAACCGTTTGAAAGATGGGGTTTGAGGTTTGAGACGGAAACCATCTGCTGATAACTCTAGCGATGAAAGATCAAGAATAAAGCATCCGTCTGCACCGAGTGCTTCGGCTGTCATTCGAGAGGCTGAATTGTACACGTCGTCCATGGATTCTCGCTTCGAAGTCATCGCAAAACAGTCGCGCGTGAACGCATCGAGTTTCTCCTGTATCTCGTTCCTATCGATGACACAAAAAATGAGGATAAATAAAGAAAACAGATTCATTGAAAGTTTCGAACACTCACTTGTGAAGTATTATAGCGGCTTGCCGCGCCTGCGTCAGGAAGTCTCTCGCCATGAGCGCGAAGTCTGACAGTAGCTCTTCGTCTGCTACACTGAACGAAGACCTCGGTCTCGGATCTAAGAGACATATTGTACCTATGTTTAATCCGTCTGTTTAACGACAAGAACCGAGAATCCAGCAGGCTCCACGTCAGAGTCGCATGTAGACGTAGAAAAAAAAACCAGTTCTGACCTTCTGTTTGAATAGGATGGCCAACGTAGAACTTGATATTGTTGTTGACGACTTCGGTCTGGATAGAACATCAGGCTGTCAGAGAATCCATCGAGTTTCAAGTAATGGGAGGCAAAACAAACGTACATTACGTTCAAAACGCCAGTCGCTCTTCGGGTCTGTAATCACAAGTGGCTTCGATTCCTTCTGCAATACTACGTGAGCAGCCAAACCCGTGTTCCTTACAAACTTCTTTGCGTCGTGTCCCTCTGAAATTTCGTTTTTGTCGTGAAGGAAAAATACAGGCGGCCAAAAAATGTGCGAGGGTTTATCTGACGTCAGTGATCAACGGAGGGGCGGTCTCTGGCAAGGTTCCAGACAATTTTAATCGAAGGACTTACGAGCAGCCTGTACGAGGACTTCATCGTCGCCTACCAAGTTGATGAGCACACACCGGACATCAAATGTCCTCTGAATCAGCTTGGACAGCCGTTGAAGTGAAGTTTGGCCTGACGTCGTCTTGTCGCCCGTGAGCTGGTACTTCTTCATTGCCTTCAGTCGCCTGCTCTCATTCTCGGGTTTGGGAGCCTTAAGAAAGTTGATCAGATTGTATTCTGCTTCGAGAGACCCGACATTGGAACCTGATCGTGATAACGCTGGTCTCGCTGGTGTCTGTCGACCATGCCACATTCCTATAGAGAAAGAGAAATGACGAGCAGGCGTTTGTGCATTAGCAATCCCCTTGTGACATGAACTTGGACTTGTACTCTTACCTTTACCATACTATACAAAGATAAAACAAACATTCACCCAGTGATCAGCTGTGATAAACCGCTGTAGCTCTGGTTGGGTATACGCTCACCTCTACAAGGAACAGCTCGAACGGGTTCTGCGTCCGAGTCGAGTCCATTTTGTCTTCCGGTCGGTTGGAGAGTCGCTGTTGGTGGTTGGAAGCAGCATCTGCCATATAAGAACCGACCAAGGGCTTCCCCTAGCGCCCGACAAGGCTTTCTGAACAAAGAGCGGAGCGTGGAAACCAGAAACGGATGGGCTGGACGTTCGACGCCGTGAGCGAGACGCGAAAATATGGGATTTTTGGAGCCCAGGCCCTTGCGGCGGTAGTCATTATCCTGGAAGGGAGGTTGGATGGGAAGCTTTACAGGCCCGAAGGGATCCCAAGACCTGCATTTTTCCGGGATAAGGTCCTTTGAAGGAAAGATAAGTGTGGATTTGGAACAGAGCAAAAACGCCTGGACGCTTTTCTGCTGTCACCATATCGAAGAAAGGAATCTTTTAACCGCAAGGTCAAAGTTTGCACAGCAAATAAGATTCTAGCTCTATCGTTGAATGGAAACGCAGCGAAGTTAAAGGGCAAGACGTTTAAAATAAAAGCCTTGAGAAAACTCGCGTCTTGTTTACATTTCCTGCGACCTGCGATATCACTAATGTGCTCGATGCGTCGAATGATACAAATCTTGTTCTCCAATCGAACTTTCGAACAAATGTCAACCTCAATGCATTGAAGATTCATCATGACGCTTCCAAGTGCCAAACGATATACACTAGGCCAATTTGCATCAACCCAATGACGACTGTCGACAGTATAACGGCATTTCCAGCGGTCCTCACCTGATCAAAGATTGAAACAGTCCTCCTCAACCCATCAAACGCTGACGGACCCTCAAATGTCAGCCGGGGCGCGGTGGCGGGTGTCAACCTCGCGCCTTGCTTTGTTGTTGATGATGAGACGACGACGCCGAGACCGATCGGGATGAGGTTGATGTTGTGCGACCTCTTGTGGGAGACAAAAAGTATAATAGAGCCGATAAAAGTGTATAGTAGTCCAACTTGATGAAACGCGGAACGTCAGGAGGGGGTGCGGTGTACCGTTGAAGAACAGGAACCAAGAAACTCACTCGGCTCGAACCGGTGGTCAAATAGGCGTAGAATGACTCCTCCGAAGACTAGCATTGATAAAGCTGTTCTGGTCCAAGCCCTACAAAAGCTATAATCAGTGAGAGAGTCTTCAAAGTTGATGGAAACGAGACAAAATCACCCATCATGGGTTCTTTGAAGAGCCCTCAAGTCGAGCAGCTGGTCAAAGACACCAAGACTATCCGTCAGAGTGTTTCCTATTTCTTTAGCTAGTTCCAAGCCGAAATCAGTTCACTCACCTGCGTCGGTGAGAGAGCTGCAGTACCTGCACTACAACGCCCCTCCAAAAGTCAGCACACACATGTGTCATACGAACCTCCAGAAATCACTTTAGCTCACCTCTCTAGAACTCTATGGTCTGTGTTGCTCCTGCTCGAGAAGGTGGCGTAGTTCGACATGCTATTCATCGCAGTCCCAAAGGACGTTCGTCAAAATGGCAACGAAACGCATTCGAAAGAAGAACGCTCCCGAACACTCACTTGTCTCTGTAGAAGACGCCTGTTCATACTACCATGGCACCTTTGTTGACCATCGAGGGAAACACAGAAGGTTTTCGACTTGTGGTGTGGGCCAGAGGCGTTAAGTCGTGATTTGACGAAAGCGACAGGCACACCTCTGAGCAAATTGATCGACCGCTGACCAGCTTCAATGTCTGTGAAACCTTCACCCAATCAAACCCTCAGCTGATACTCCCCCTTTTGGACCCAAAGGACAGTCTCTGCTATCAGGGCTCTCTGTCGAATCTGTCGCGTTGGTGGCGTAGGAAATGAGCTCTGCTTTGTCCGTATCAGCGAATGAGCCCCTGCTGCCCAATATTGCGACAGGACGGCTCCAGCAACGGAGCAGGTTCTCGAGATGGCTCGAGAACCTGGGACTGACAAGCTTGATACTCGACAACGTGGGCTCAGTTGGTGAGTGTTTCCTGTTCCAGGCAGTCTGAGGTCTTGCATTCGCAGATCACTGATTTCTAGCCACTGTATTGAATCGTAAGCGAGGGACCATCTGGCATCAGAAAGAACTTATCTAGCGTGGCTGAGGACATCTCTATCCTTCTGCTCGGCAGGACTAGGTACGAGTTGTCTCCCCTGTCCTCCAGCCGCAGTCGCTGCCAAACTGAAAAAGCATATTTACGTTCCTCACACACAGCGGCAACCCAACTCCTCTCACTCGGAAACAACAACCATGATAAGTTGATGCTGGTGGCCATGACGAGTAACGCTCAAAACACACCAGAGATGGAAGCGTACTTGCATTCACGGATAGCGGCGTTGGCCAAAGCGAAGCACCACGAGAAGTATGCAAAACCCTTAGGTCTGATTCTAATATGGTGAGCCCAATCTATCCATTAGGTTCACCTGAGTCGCCTTAGTAATAAAATCGCTTCTGTCTCGCAATCTCAGCCTCGGTCTCGCCATCCTCATTATCGGACAGATCAGGTTCTCCTCTGTCCAGAGGCAGCTCCTCGTCAACCGTTTTCCAACGATTCGGAACTCTGTATTCGGCGTCAGTCTGAGCACGGGAGCGATTGTGCTGACCGTCTTAGGTGTTTTGATCTCCAGCGCTCTGTATACGATATGACCTTATTTTGGTTTAGACAAAGATAACCCTTATATCAAGCATTTGATTTCTACGAAGATATGACAAATGTCGACCGCTGCGAGCTCGGCAGGACCTCGATGCGCTCGGCGGCGCGCTCGAGATAGCACTCTATTCCACCGTTGGAGTTGTCTTGAGATGAGGAGGTGATGGCAACGCGTGGAAGAAAGAGGGAGCCGTGCTGAACAGGGATCAATGTAAGGGTCGTTTCAAAGTTGGCCTTTGACTATACAAGGCACGAAAGAACATCAGAAGAGTGCAAATTAAAAAAGGAAATTGGAGGGGAAACCAAAAGGGAAAGAGACAGACCGAAGCCACAAAGGACGACTTCTTCTTTCCGGAAACCAGCCATCGCTCGAAATCCGTCGCGAAATCATAGTAAAGCTGATCTCCTTCTGCAGAGCAATTGTCCTCAACGGCTTTTTTACCAGACCAGAGGAAGGTGCTGGATATCGTGAGGCGCGTCAGGAGGGATTGACCGACGTGGTACGGCGGCGCGGAGATTGGTTTCAGGGTGATGGTGCACAGTATCTGGTACGTCCAAAAAAAATCAGCGAATAAGTACGGGAGGGAATCGAGGAGAAAAGACTCACCCGTCGTATCGGTACATCCACAGGAATACTCAGCGTCATCCAAGGACAGTCGTCTAGTATTTTCCCCACATTACCAGCACCATCCAGAGCCTGCAAAAACCAACAACTTCAGTCATAGTACGAGTAGTTTTAGAAAATCACAAATCAGCCCTACATCTTCGATCTTATCATTACCAAACTCTAGCCCGTCAAGCCCATGATCGAGATAGAGATTCTCCCATCCTGTATTGGGAACTATTTTTTCGACATCTTCTTCATACGGTAGCAGTTTCTTTAGAATATGAGCAATTTCTACAGGAAGAGGGCGGTACGTGATGGTAAGTTTGAGAGGCGAGTGATCTATAAGATTTAAGAGGGCAGGTAAGAACATCACATCTCATCAGAAGAAGCCAACAAAGCTGACCTTCAGCAGACTCCGAACGAGGCGATAGTTTGAATAAGAACGAAGCTGGCTTCTTTGGTCCTACTGACAAAGACGTATTGGCTTCTTGACACTGTTGGATATGTATCGCTTCTCCACTTGGTTCTGCTTCTTCCACTGTAGAGACCTCAAGTGAAGCACTTTTTACTCGGACGTACTGCCGCCCATCACTCGAGATCGTGAACTTCGAGAACAGACTGGCAAAGAAAAAAGAAAAACCACAACCCCCCTCTTCAATCAGTGCCTGAATCCGGACGGATGTGGGCTAAACTAGACAGGTATTTCCTCACCAGTTTGGCCTGAAAATATCCTGCACATTGACGGCGATCGGAAGTGCCAGGCGCAGGTCGCGCGTCTTCCTGAAAGCACGTCGCTGTTTAGGTCGTTTGGTCGTGTTGTAATAATCGATTGAGATCCTCGTCGTAACGAATCCCGTTTGGAAGGTGCCGTGGTAAGGGACCGAGAGGATGATTTCGCACTCTGGTCGGATACCTTCTAGGAGAAGAGTTTCATCGTCTTGACCTTGGATCAGGTCAACCTCTGAAAGAAGTGACAAGTTGTGTTATTGAAGGAATCGACCCGATCGGTAGAAGAAATAAAGCGTACCACCAGACACGACCTTGGCTTGAGTCATGATAAACACCAGCTCGTTCTCAGGGACCTTCATGTTGACTGTAGCAGAGCGCAGTTCATTTCTCCCACTGAAGATATGGAGCATCACTGCTGGCTCAACATCCAGTCTCAGATTCACGGGCATCGCAACCTTGGCATTGAGCGCTTGACGGTCCTTCTTGATCCTAAATACGGCTTTTTGGGTGACATTGGATGTGTAGATGTAGTGGAACGCGAGGCGTGAGATACGAACTTGGGAGCGTTCGAGCGCAAAGAGACCCGACACGGGCATCGCACAAGATACGGGGATTATGTTCTCGCCTGGCTTCAGTTCAGAACGGATCCCTGAAGTGAACCAGAGCTGTTCAAGTTCTTTACCGGAGAGACACACTCGGACGTCGTCAACAGAGACGGCCTGAAAGCGAGCAACAGAGCTTCAGTGCTTCGCCCAAAAAAAAAAAAGGAAAAAAGGAGGAGGGTTTGTAATACTGACAAAGGACATGAAGTTTGTGATTTTGACCCTGAGGACACACCCGTCTTCACCGTCCGCAGGTGAAGCGTCTTCAGACGCCTGTTCGATCTGGAAAGCCGGGTGTTCCATAAACGGCATTTCTGCATAAATGACAGTCCATGATAGATCGATCAGTCTTGTCATCTGGAAATAGAGAAGATGCCAAACAGAGTCACATACCTTTCTCGAGCATTGTCCCCGCTTCGCGAAGGAACCCGACCCATCTCTGGGCGGCGTCAAACTCGTTCGTCTCCACCGACAGCTTCATGACTTCAATGACGTCCCTCATCCACTCGACACCCCTTGGTAATTGAAGCTTCTCTTGACAGTCCAATGCCTGGCCTCGGAAGAACAACTCAAGCGAAGGCCACCGCTGGAGCGAGTAAAACTTGAACAGCGTCAGATAGGCGTCCAGTGCATGGCGTATTCGACCACGATGGTAGTCTAGGGATGCAAGCATTGCTTTCACACCCATTGCAGCGCGGCTTTTACCGCTCTCACCGAGACAGTCAATCGTCCTCTTGGCCACAGCAATAAACAGCGAGTCAAACGAATCCTTCGAGTCCCTCGCTTTAAGCAGTTCTTTATTAGTGATCAGAGCGGACGATGTTGCTGGTACTGGTGGTTGAACTGAAGGTGGGAAAGGGAACATTTTGATGAGGTGAGACGATTGGAGACCGAGAGTGACCAGTTGAGTGAGCGCCAGTTGGTACAGTTCTCCTTTGATGGGCATAGACTCTGATGTTGTTGAGGTGGTTGTATCAAGTAAGATAACACACTGTGAGTAGATCCATGACTCGAGGAAGTTGGTTGGAAGCAAGTTCTTTTGACAAAAACGAGAGAAAGGAGAGGATTAGCATCACGCAAGGAACTGGGTTCTTCTTCCTGTACTGTAGTCAATCCACTTACGGTGGCAGGTTCGAGCATTACTGCCAACTCTCTAATGAAGTTTATTCCCTTAGACGCGACCTGGTTCACCCTTCCAGCTGCAACCAACACTTCAGACTGCCGCGCAAACAGGTAAACGCGGAAGTCAAAGATAGAGATCGAGTTGGCTTTGATCATTTCCCGGTATGGTTTGCTTTCCATTGATAAGATCGAGTCGGAATCAGCAGAGGAAGGGGACGTCGTGATGAGTTTGCCGAAATACGAGACGCCTCGTTCTACACCGCCAAACGCGTTGAAACATTCGTCAGAGAATACTTACACGACCGCAAGAAGCTTTTGATTACCTTTCAGCACTTGAAAGAAGATAGCCTCGAGCTCGTCATACTGGAACAACGCGTCTTCCAAAAGACCGATCCCTTCAAACGAATGAGCAAGGCTCTCTTTGAGCAAGAAGAATTCGCAGAAGTTAAAGCCTGTACCCAGACGCTGTCCCTCCATCTCCTTTATCTCTTCTTCTCGCTGAATAACCTGGGCATCGAATGAACTGATGAGTCCCTCTTTGATCTTGGCGGTGAGGTCGGTCCAGGTTTCAGGAGCGGAGCTAGTGGGGTTGAGGACGACGACTCTGTCCTTCTTTCCGACGTTAAAGTCGCCTCTGATTTTATCTGCTATTGAACCTTTGATTTGGAAGAGGCCTTTGGTCTTGGAAGCTGAGGCAGGAAGGTCTTTGGCTAGCTGAACTATCAGCCATTCCTGGTGCTTCTTCCCTTGAACGAGGTTTACCCAATCCCTGATCTGACCTTTGATAGAATTCTTGTATTGATCGTGGTCCTATAAGCATTACGAAAACTTAATTTCACTGGGCTTTCGGTGCTACTGGCCTATCGTTTCACTCACATCACACTGGACGAAATACAGGTTGACAAATGTCCCCTCCTGGAACGGCCCTTTAGTACCTGGAATACCATCACTCCCACTTCCAAGTTCCCTCAGTGAGATATCCATAGCCTGAATTGTTCTGATGGCTGGCCGGGATAGCGGTTTCCAGTGGAGATTCTTGAGTGGGAACTTTGCCTTCAGCGAATCCTTGGTCGAAGCAAAGTCATCGCTGGCCAGGAGCAAAGGATGAGCTGAATAGCTCAGTATCAAGCTCTTCATAGCACACAGACTCCCAGTTGGCAGGTTGGAGCTGCTCCCCTCGTTGATGGCAATGATGTGAGTAACTTGGATTGTGGCTGTCGACGGATGGAAAGCATAGAGAATGGCCCCTCTAACGGTCAAAAGGTGCCTTCGCCCAAAGTTCTCACTTTTGAAAGAATCAGTACAATGTGATAGGTGTATTGATTATAGCTTCTAAGATCTGGTTAGCTGCCAGAGAGACTCTTGGACGTGTTTCCTTGAAGCAGCGGTCGGCTAGCGAGTCTGCTGCTCCAGCGAGTGCTACTTTCTTTGACTCATATACAAGATAATATTTTTGTGCAGAAGGATGTCTATTTCTGCTTAGAAAAATGGGATGCGATTGTGTTTGCATGGCATGTCTGGCTGCGGCATACTCCCCCACGCCTCAACGCTCATCCTGATCAACCAGAACGGCCAAAACTGCATGTCTTTATACCTTTTCTTTGCTGTCATTCGCATCTGAGGCTGTTACAAGAACTTCGGCCACTTGGGTTTTACCGTGAAAGGTGTGGACGATGCCGTTGTAGTGATGGCGACCCCACACGGCGTACTACGAACAAGGGAAGGGGTCCGCTTAGGACAAGTACTGGCATCTTATACCAGTATACAAAGCTCACCTGAAGCAACACGATGAGGATGACACCGCCGATCGCAACGATAGCGTAGTTCATGTTCTGAGGCGTGACTGGTGTAGCCGTCGGGAGGATGAAGAGAATCGACATGACAAAGATGAAGAGCATGCCAGAGAGATTTATGATCCACGAGAACTTGCCAAGGTGGAAAGGACCTCGAAGACCGTCGAGACCACTGGGCCAGAGAACGCGACAGAGCATTGGCATTGAGTATGAGAGAAGAACTGAGATTGCCGCACTGATCCAAATCAAAGCAGTTAGAGTATTGCACCAAATTAACAGCATGGGAGAGTGTGAACCTTGACAAGATGGCATTGAAAGCGATGGTCGAACCGATGTAAGCTGCGCAGATAGCACAACCAATTACGACACTGAGCCAGAGCCCCGCCATGGGCACATCGTACCTGTTTTGATACATGAACACCTTCTGAAAAGGGAACGCTCTGCGAGTTTCCGTCGTTGCGATATCAGCGGGGTGAATGATTAAGGAGACAAGAAGATTCGATCTCACCGGTCACGGGCCAGAGCGAAGAACAGTCTCGAGCTAGCAGTATAGGCAGTCTGAGCGGCAAACAGCTGGGCTATCATGACGACTACCAGGCACAAGATCGCTAATGAGGGTCCGCAGGTGTCGTAGAAGAGTTGAGCGATTGGGATAGAGTATGATGTTCCTTGGATAGACGGAATCGATTGGACGGTGAAGAGAAGCGTGAGAAGATCTGTTATAAAAGTGAGCATTATCAACTTTCGTTTTGGTGTGAGAAACGAGATGGACGTGAAAGCTTACAGATCAACCCGATGAACCAAGATCCCAAAATGGAGGTCGCTACTCCAACCGGAGCGAGCCAAGCTGCGTTTTTAGCCTCTTCAGCCACTTGTGCAGCTGTCTCAGCGCCCTCGAGAGTATATACTAAACGGAGAGTTGAAGTAAGTTGAAGGCAGGCCTTTCAAATCAAACGGAAAGAGGACCACACACTCACCAGCCTGCAAGAACCCTAGAAGAACGACAAACCCTCTATTCTCCCACCCAGTAAAGTTCTCGAAATCAAAGAACACGAATGAACCTGTGTTCTTAACAGGAGCCTTAACGAATAACGTGATCACCAGCACAAATGTACCTCCTAGCGTCCAGAATACGGCTGTGGAAGCAACGAGGCCAATCGCTTTGCTCCCAAACGAATTGACAATACCAGAGACGATACAGATACCCCATGCGATAGCTGCCGTTTCGACAGGCTTGAAAGAGCGGCCTGTACCAATCTCGATGGCGCTGACAAGGTACAGCGCAGTAGAGAGGTTGCCAGAGGTACCTGTGAAAACCATAGCCCATGCGTAGACATTCCCAGTAAGGAAACCTTTTGGAGATTATTTTGTGGTTAGACGTGCGTTCTCTTGTGGTATAGAGCATCAAAGCGCGCACCTAACCATTTCGATTCAGGTCGCAATCTAACGAAAAAGCACTGAAGATAAGTCGGCGAATCATAAGTCAAGTAAAATTGCTAGGAAAGCATTACCTGCAAGTCCAGTAGTACAGCCCTATCCCATTAATATGAAAAAAAAAAAATATCAGCATTACCCAATCTGAACTACACGGGAATCACCGGTGTGTTACCTCCTGCAGTCGGGAACGCAGAGCAGATCTCGGCCAAGCTCAAAGCGATCAAGAACATGAACAGCGAGCATATATTCCATCCCCAGAATAACGACAGTGGTCCACCACTGAACAAGCCCGTCTGGCAACAAACGTTTCTCTTCGTAAACGAGGGCATAGGAGGAGATGGAGGGTGAAGAACTCACTTGAAATGCTGCAGACATTCCCGTGAGAATGCCAATGGCTGTGAAAGAGATGCCTACAACTCCGAAACTCGACATATCTCTCTAGCATTGGCCGAATACAGCGGGAAGAGGACACTTGAGCTCGAAGATCAACAAAGAAAGAGGTGCGAGACGACTAGACGTAAAGAGAATGGGAGGACTGACCTTAAAAGTCTTTTCATATCCAATTCCATTCAGTACTTCTTCATCCCTTTGAGCGACCTCTGCGTCCCTCGTGGTGGTCGTGGTGGCCATCGCGTCTCACTGCTTCGTACGCGAGCTCTAGTCCTGTGCTTATCAGCCCCAATGAAGTGGGAATGATTCCTAAGAGAAAGGAAGATGTGGTTGGGAGTGGATGGGCGGGTAGTGGGTCCCCCCAATGTGGCTGTTATTTTCTTTCGTTTTGGTACGCCAGGAGATAGGGAATCCTGGCTATAAATTGAAGCTACACGCCTCTAATTAAGTAGCGCGTGTGTCCACGCCAATAGTCGCACTGGCCACAGAAAAACCTTTCTTTTGATGAGATACTTTCTGTTCGTCAGAAGTGATTGAATCGCATACAAGGTTGTATTTATTTGTCTGGTGAAAACATTCTTGATGGAATTTGAGAACAGACTCTCAGAGTCCTGGAATGAGTAGTAATGAGGACGAGAAGATGATAATATGATGAGAAGAGAGGAAGAAGAGCAAGACCCAGGACCCATTGTGAGATGTTAAAAAGAAGAAGAGGTATGTACGAATGCGCAGTTTTGAAAAGAATGTACAACAGCGCGAAACCAAACCCGTCTCCAATAAGAAAAGCCGTGAACCAAAGAAGGGGGGTTGAGACAAGATGGGGACAGAAAACCTGTTTTGAGAACCAAGGGATGAGGATTGATGGTAGATGGAGCGGGCAGATGGCGCTTTGGGGGAAATCAGGTGAGATGAGAAGGCGATTTACAAGAGTCGGCGTCGATACTGTTCGATGATCTTAGCCAAGCTCTCATTCTTCTGTTCCGAATCCCGTAGTCGAGCTTCAGCTTCCTGGATGAGTTTATCTGCGCAGGTAGAGCACACGAAAATCAGCGCGTGCGACGATGAGGAGCGGGGAAAAGTAACATACCTTTTTCACCAAGGATGACAGTGATATTCTGAATCTGAGACTTTCTTCTCTCTCTAAACGTCTTGGCTGCGTTCCTATTCACCTGTTTGCGGAGGCAAAACGCAGCGTGGTTAGTAACGCTCTCGCTCGAATGAAGGAGAGTGGTACTCACAGCTCTACGTTTTTCCTTCTTAGCCAATTGAGCTTCATCCAACCCTGCATCGCTTCCTCTCACACCTCTTCGCCTCGGTGGCTGCGAGGGCAGCACCTTCCCGCCGGGGTTCGTGCTGGACTCTGGGCTGTTAGCCGCCGACGTGTACACGAGCTTTGAGGACGAAGCGATGGAGGAGCTCGAGTTGGATCTAGACGATCTCTTCCTCGTAGAAGAGCTGGCTGGTGGGAGGGTCGAGGTGAAGGAGGATGACTGTGCAGTTGTCGCCGTGGGGGAGGTTTCTGAACCGAAAGGTGGTGGCGGGAAGGTGAAGGCAGGTGGTGGTGCGAGAGGAAGACTGTTGGTCGGCGAGAGCGAGTCGGGCTGCTGGTTATTGAAGGCGAGGAGAAGAGGGTCGAAGGGATTCAGATGGGGGAAGGTCTCTGGGACTAAAAAAAGTGAAACATGTGCGAGCACAGGGGTCGGATTCTATTTCTTCGTTCTCTTCTGAAAGGAAAAGAGGGTCGTCGACTCACGTCGGTAGAAGTCACTATATGATCCTGGATTGATTATGTTTCCAGCTTGAGGGGTGGTGTTGCTATTGGCCAAGCTGATGGTCGACGCGGAGTGCGGGGGATACGGCGCTGTCCAGCTCAACCCAGTAGTGCTGGTCTCAAACTGTTCAAGCGAGTTAATCGCCGCCTCATCAGCCCCCATCTCATCCTTCTCACCGCCGAACGAAACGGGGAACGACATTTCGAACAGCGTTGAGGGCGAGTTGAGATGGTGGGAGGACAGATCAGATAAGCTCGTCGACGCTGAAGGAGCACCTGTGACGACGCCACTACTGCCGCCGCTGAATGGATCGCAGCTGATATGGCTGCTGCTGTTGGAACTATCTGCACTGCTGTAGATGCTGCTGTTGGATGAACCTACAAGGTTGTCTTGGTTGGACCATGATGTGAGGAACTCATCGAAGGAGAAAGCTTGTGAATCCATTTTTTGTCACCCAACCTGCAAGTTTCGATGGGTTTTTCTTGAGCACTGTTCTGGGCAGTCAATATGCTGTCCAAGTCAGTCTCGTCTATTCTATCTCCTGGATGTTTAACAACGTGTAGGGAGACGTACGGAGGGGAAGGTGGTGAGATGGGTGGCCGTTCAGCAAAAGCAGGTGGTGGATGAGCTTCGGGAAAAGGTGACTGCAGTTCGTCCCAAGGGGGAAAGAGCCACACGGAGTCTGCCCTACTAGCACTGTTGCAGATCCTCGCAGCAGCACAACCAGACACGCCGAGATGCCCACAGTGCAAACTCCCTAAACCATTTGAGTTTTCGAAAACATGGAATGAGCGGCGCGCTCTCATGCAGACGAGACAGGACACTTACTCTGGGCGAAGGGGAAATTAGTCACGCCCGATTGGTAAGCAAGATAAGGCTGTTTGGAGGGCACTTGTGTCGTCCTGCTCAGCACACGTCCAGCACAGACAGAGAGGGAGAGAGAGGTCTGTCCTCGACTCCAATGGGAAAAAAGAGGGGGTGCGACAGAAAAAAGATTATTTGGAGGGTCCGACCGGTGGACGGCAAGGCGTCTGATGCGAAACCTGGAATAGAATGGCAATATATCTCTCAGATGGAACAGGCACTAGAAGAAGAGAGAAGAAGGCATTTCGTAAGGAACGGAAAGACTCACCTGCCAAAAATAAGACGGGTAGCGAGAGTGCGCTCGCGGTAACCCCTTTCGACGGTAGGAGGAACCTCCTTACCATACCTGAGACGAACAGAGAAAGAGTCAGCGAACTTCTTATGTAGAAAGTCCCTGGAAGAAGTCCCACCATCATTTCATTCGAAGCAACCGACGAGAGCGACAAAGCGACAAGAGCGACATGGCCGTATTTACGCAGCGTGGTTTCACAGCACCATGGCGAGCTAAATTTTATGAGATCACCCTGTATTCAAACGCAGAAAAGAAGGTGGTTAGAATGAGATGAAATCGCCCGTTCCCACACAATATGAAAAGGGAGGGGAAAAGAAACGACCCTCGATAGTAAGCGTTGTGCAAGCAGCCATAGCGATCGTTAGGCACGGGATGAGGTACTTTGGCCAGACTGAACGAGCTCAACCCTACAAGTCTATCTCATCGAATGATTGATTGATGGAATGTTAAGCCTTTCTATCCAACTTCTTTCTTCTAGCGACAGACAGCATCCAACCTTCCTTGCCCGCTGGGTACGGCGAAGAAATCGACTCGACGACCCTCTTGGAATCAAGGTCGGGACACTCATTTGTCCCAGATGCCCAAAAAGAATGCACCACATGCCGTTGAAAGCAATCCTCTGTATTCAAGTCCAGAAAAAAAAAGAGAGGGGGAGAGAACTCACCGGTAATCAACTCTTCATCTTGAAGCCGGACAAGGTGACTGTTCCGCCCAGTCCATATGAGAGATATTCCTCAGCGACGAGCTGGAAAAGAAGTAGAGATGTTGGTTGATAAGGATGAACTGTATATCAGCACCTAAAAAAAAGAGAGTACAAGTGGACGGGCAGTAGTGTTAAAATGACGTCGAATAGCGCCCGACTGCGAGAAGGCCGTCAACACACCTCATGTGGGGGTTTCAGTACAGACGCGCTCTACGGACGCGTCTTTCGCAGAGGGATTCGTGAAGGGATAGGGAGGAGAAGTGACATCTGCTCTTTTTAAGGTCGAAGAAAGGGGGGGTTGGAGTAAGCCTCATTCGATGTTGATGGAAGACAGGAAACAGGAAGAATAAAGAAAGACATGGAGGCTGAAGAGCGGGTTTCTATCCCAGCAGCGAGTCCAGACTCTTTTTTCGTTTTCCATCAAGGATGACTACAGCTTTTTTCTGCGACATTTTTTTTTTTTTTTTTTGGTGCGTTAATTAACGATTTC
>MVAQ01000045.1:0-112649 GCA_014825775.1 Krasilnikovozyma curviuscula
ACCTAGAGGAGACAAAACGTCTGTGAGATACTCTGGACGAATGGCAGTGGTCTCAGAATAAGTGTTAACTGACATTTATGTGGAGAGTCTCTAAGTTTAGCTCTCCACGCGAACTTGGACCTGCCCTGGCGTTGCTATTCTAATGGCAACCATCAAGTTCCCTTCTCCCGACCCGGACACAGACAACGACGTGATAAAGTTCTCAATCTCACTGCTCTCTTTCCTCTACCAAATCTTTCCTTATAGAGTATATCCCCTACTCGCCGACAGACGTCACGATCTTCAACTCGTCAGAGGGAAGGTTGAAGCTCGGGACATTGACTGGGGTAAGACTGACGCGTTGGAGTAGAAAATTAGGTTCGGGCTGGTCGTTGGTGGGGGGAGGAAGAAAGGGGGTGTATTATTTTCGAAGAAGACCTTGTAGTAAGGGGTCAGCTCGATTAAGGTTGATTAGAGCAAAACTTTGGTCCTGTTGTGCTTCATGAGTGCCACTGGAAGTTGCTCCTGTGCAGTGAGGTGAAGAAAGGCTTCTTTACAATCCTATGTTTTGAGTACGGCTCGACATCAAACGTAAAAAGGTTTAATGAAGTTTGTTGCAAAATCAAAACAATGAATGAGGAAAGTGCAAACTTAATTTAGCTCGATCGACGGCGCCGGCGGTGTTTTCATTTTTTCCATCCATTTTCCTCAGCATCCATTTTGTCCTGATGAGAGGGAGAAAGCACCTCTACCATGTCCACTCACTCCCGTCTGTTTCCTTACGACTTGAAGTCCAAAGAAAGGAAGGTATGAGTTCAAGTTTTTGCGAGACATGCCGTCATCGGCCTTCACAGAGCGCAAATTGCGTTCCAGTCCTCCGGGTCGAAAATCTTGAAGAGAGTATATAAAGCGGAGGGGAGGAATCAAACGAAGAAGTATTCCCACCATCCCATTTTTCCCACTTGTTACCAGCCTGTAGCACTGTCAGCAGCTAGCCAGTCTCAGTCTCAAAGTTTCATCTCCCTCCCCCCCTCTGTCAACGAATCAAGTCCAATGGCTGCTATTAGTCAACCTAGAAGGTCCTCTGCCACTTCCGCTGGCTCCGTTGTTC
The DNA here is from genome assembly GCA_014825775.1 of Krasilnikovozyma curviuscula. Lineage (NCBI taxonomy): Eukaryota > Fungi > Basidiomycota > Tremellomycetes > Cystofilobasidiales > Mrakiaceae > Krasilnikovozyma > Krasilnikovozyma curviuscula. Next base: position 1,091 of record MVAQ01000045.1, read on the forward strand.
CTCCAACAATCTACGACATCGAAGTGAGCCCTTTCCTCAAATACTGACCCACTCAATGCTTGAATCTGACAGCAAAAATTGGGTGTGTTTTTTTCTCTGTGCAGGTCGACTTGAAACATGACACTGTCCCGCTCCGAGCACTCCTGCCAGCCAAACCAGGTACGAGAGAAGATCTTATTCGAACAAGGAAGAAGGAGCGTATCAAAGGGTTTATAATGTAACTGACGTCTTTCCTCTTCGCAGGGCCAGTCCTCATTGTCAACACAGCTTCTGAGTGCGGTTTTACTAAACAATACTCGGGACTCGAAGCTCTGCATCAGAAGTACAGCGAGAGAGGACTCACCGTCATTGGGTTCCCTTGTAATCAGTTCGGCCATCAAGAGCCCGACGACGACGAGACGATCGCGACTTCGTGTCAGCGAAACTTTGGTGTGAGCTTTGTGTTGGCCAAAAAAGTGAGTCTGTTTCTCTTCAGCAGTATCTCATTTTCTATCTGTCCTTGACCCCTGACTAATTGGTTCCTCTTTGCGGCGTTCAAAATCAGTCTGATGTCAACGGGCCCAACACGAACCGTCTCTTCGCCCATCTCAAATCTGAGAAGGGAGGAGGAATACTGGGTAAATCAATCAAATGGAACTTCACAAAGTTCTTGATTGACAAGAACGGAAACGTCGTGCACAGATTTGCCCCTACTACGACACCTGTAAGTTCTGTTTTCTTCCCAGTCGATGTCCTCAGTAGCTAGATTTCTAATTCCCTTTTCCCCGTTTGGGCGTTCCCAATTCTGTAGGAAAGCATTGACAAAGTTATTGCCAAACTCCTGTAGAATTTGATGCGTTTTATACCACACGACGATTACAATTGATACCCGTCTGTTCGCTATACCTCTTCCATACTTTGTACGATGAGACATTTTATATTCACTGCTAAAGAAGATTTCCAACGATAGTTCAAAATTCTTTTCTTCAAATTTTGGGCTAGCTGTACTTGCTCAAAAAATAGCCGGGGGATGAACAAGGTGCAAAATGATTGTACACAAGTCGGTATTCAGCACTCTCTACGACAATCTCATTAAATTTACATCTTCTTCCAAAATCCTACCATCCCTGTCTTGAATCCCACTGCTGCGGCTGCTGATGCTGAAGAGCAGGTGGAGGAGGGTCGCTACCATGCCCAACCTGCTGGTAGTATCCACCATTCCCGTACGTGCTCAACGGCGGAGGCGGGGGGCTTTGGTAGATATGGCCTCCACTTGTCTGGATCCACTGCTGTGGCTGTTGTTGGTCGAGATGCGCGTACGGCGCGGTTGTCGGCGGTGGTGGAGGGGGAGGGAGAGGACTAGCGTGTCTCGCTGGAGGTTGAAGTTGTGGTTGTTGCGAGAAGGAAGCGTGCGATTGAGGGTGTCTAATATAATGAGACTGTTGTTGAGAAGAGGCTAATGGTGCAGGAGGTGGAGCGGATTGGTAATATGTCTGCGGTTGCTGCTGATGGGTTGGTTGTTGTTGGGTATAAGTGTTGGTATATTGGGGTTGCAAGGACTGGTCATTAGGTTGTAAAGGTAAGATTGGGTTGATGTTGTTAGACTGTGGTGGTTGGGGTGGTGGGTAGGAAGGTTGAGATTGCCATCCTGAAGGTTGAGGGGAAATCTGAGGTTGAGGTTGCCAGTAAGAATTAGTCGACGGTACGACCGGACTTTCCACATGAGGTTGAGAATTGTATGAATTTTGATCGGTATAAGGTCCTTGTGGGACAAAGGGGGTGTACGGTTCTCCATTTGAGTAGGGGGAGGCTATTGGCTCGTACGCTGAGACTGGCTGGTAAGGAGAAGACTCCCTTCGATCAGATGGAACCCCTGCAGACTCTCTTCTATTGGGCTGAGCCCCGGGGGTAGGCAGTGGTCTTGCGTGCAACACCAGTGATGACTGTGGAAGAGGCAGAGGTGGTGGAGACTGGTAATGATATTGGGGTCGTGGTTGATATTGGGGTTGTACTGGTGTATCTGAAGGAGCAGAATGAGATTGAAGCTGAGAAGAAGCAGAGAATGGTAGTTGTGAAGTATGGTATACGGGCTGAGGTTGAAAAGGGACTGGCGTAGATGCGGGAGGGTAGCTCGGCGTTGGTGTCTTCGAACGCTCGAAGGATGCTGAAGGTGATAATATCGAAGATGTGGTGGTCTGTGAGATATAAGGCGGATTGGAAATGGGGAATGGCACATTCCCAGATGACTGAGAGTGAGGCAGTGGTACAGGAGGTGGTGGATGTTGATGCTGCTGAGGCTGATGGTTTGAAAGAGTCGAGGACGTTGTTGATGAGGATATTCCGATTGCAGGCTGGAATACAGGTTCTCCCGCATGGTAAAACCCTTGTGGAGCAGTCGCCTGGAAGTTGCCCATGCTGGATGCTGTTGGGAATGATGTGGTGCGATGACGATTCGTCTGTTGACTGTCGTAAAGACTTGGTGCAGGTGTTGGAGCAGTCGTTGGAGGACCATAGGTGCTATTGAGAGCATCCGCTATGCTATTGAAGGACGGAGACCGTTCATGGCCCTGCGAGATGGAGGACAGTGGTCGTTGTGGAGTGGAAGACGAGGACACACTCATCATCGACATCGGACGCATGAGAGAATCCAGCGTTGGAGTACTCGAAGCTGCTGACATTGAGCTTGGACGTCCATTGTACGAGTTGAGTGCTCCCATTGAGTTAAGCGACGCCATGCTTGACATTGAAGAATGGGTACCATGAGAATGTGGAAATTGATGAGAGGACTGCGATGCAGACAAGTTCTATGGAGAAAGCAGCAGATAAGCGTTGCTGGAATAGATAAAAAGCAGATGATAACCTTGATAACTCACGTATTGGGAGCCTCGACGACTCATTCCCATCTCGTCCACGCCACCGGCACCGTTCGATGAGTAGAGAGAAGCAGCCGAAGCACTCACAGCCAAAGGACGGCTCTGTTTCGATTCGAACGCTCCTGGTCCACCATATCCTGGTACTTCATTTGCAGCTGGACGCTGGCGAACAGGTTGTGGGCCCTGAGATGGAACAATTCTCATCAGCAAAGAGGGTTACAGAACCAAATTTTCTCCGATTGAACTCACTTCTACCCAGTATGTCAGCTCAAGGTAGACTTCTCCAGCATACCTCTTATCTTTCTCAATTTGGACCCATTCTGGAAAGCCCAAAGAAGGTCAGGTGTCAGCTATTCCATCACTTGCGAGCATCAAACGAGAGTCAACTCACGATCATCCTCTCCTTTATTCAAAGCAGTCTGTAGATCAAAGACAGCATCTCCAACGAGTTCAGGTTCTTTGGGAGCATCAGCATACACAGCGACACGCATCGTCTTCTGACCCTTCTCAAACTTCAACTTCTTTGGCTTCGATGGGCTTTTCGGCGGCGGGACAGGTGCTGCTGTTCCATCTGGAGCTACAATAACTGAATCTGACTCGTTTGAGTCCGTCCTGGAGCGAATGAGATCTTCTGTTTCCTCATAAATCTTGAACCTGGCTTCTTCGTCCCACACTGGAACCTGGCCACCCTTCTTAACGGCTTTCGACCTGTGCTTTTCCATTCCAACTGTGAGGGAGCAATAAGGGTCCTGTTTTCTGATGGTGACATTCGTGAGATGTTGCTAATGAGATAGAGATTTTGAGTTTCATTGAGAAAGCAAGAGAAAAAGCGTTCAGTTGTCACTGAGCCTGACGACGTTGAAGGTTAGTCAAGCTTACAGCTTTGCTCATGACCACCACCAGAGCTATCAGAACATCCAAATAGACTTTTTTCAGTATATCTCTTCGTGTGGAAAAACACGAAAGCTAGAGCCCAGCGAAAAAGAGGGCGTGACTTCCCAAAGTTGAAGGAGCTATCTGCCACGCCTACAGTCAAGAAACAAGCACTTACTACCCAGGAGCTTCCGTTTGTCAGGACTATCGGGGGGTTTCGGTGTAGACATGATAGAGAAACTCTTGATTGAATTTCCTATGTCTACCAGGAGGTGAGTGGTTGAAGTATCTCGGCGGCGGTGCCCTCGTTTGGAAGGGGGTCCGATTTTTAAGGGGCAGTGACTGATCATTTGATCTGACACTGGCTTGCGCTCTGCAGTTTAAAGCAGAAAAGATGAGATCTGAGAAGATGACAATGTAGAGTGGCATATGCTGTAAGAAAAGAGGAAACGAAAAATTATGAATGAAGCGAGTACGTCGCGTCCATGGATATACGAGGTGAATGGAGAATGCAGGGAATACTGATTGAGAAGATGAGAGGTGAAAAAGAGACAAGAATAGGAGGAAGATATGTATTTATTTTGTCATGATGTGCTGATTGTTGAGAGATTTGGGTATGCGCTGCCCTGATACCCTACGACAGATGGAAACTACCAGACCCTTCCCTCATCGCCATTAATAGTTTCTTTTCCAGAACTTCCTTTGTGGAGTAATCAGGAAGTTTGAGATATGACACACAGGTCATGACCGATGGGAGGTAGTCGTCTGCCTTAAATGGTGGTTCGTGTCCTTTTCGAACAACCGTCAGAGGGGGGTTTAGCCCTTTGAATCCTCCGATTGGTAGCTTTGGAGAACCGGTGATGAATTGGAGATATTCACGACGAGTTGGAGCATCGTATGAGCTCATAACTGCGATGAGATTGCTGATGGCATTAGATTCGATGTTATACCCATGGTCCGCTTTGATAGCCTCCGAGAGAGCTACAGAAAACGAGGGTATCAGATCTAAAATGTTCAGGATAATCCGAAGGACCATGTCTCACTTTCTGGTGCCCAGTCTTCTTCAGCTGAGCCGAAAAGAATTGACAATTCGTCAGGGGAGAAAGCTTGAAGATCTCTGACAGGGAAGATGGTGCTGAATCCGGCGCGGAAGGATGCAATTTGCTTGCTGACACTAGTCTTCAGAGTAAATTCAATGACTGAGAAAAAATCATTGTAAGTCCTTGTTTAAGAGATGCTGATGATGAAGAAGAAGAAGAGAATGTCCTACCTTTCTCCACGTATTCCTCAATGTTGGCTCCGGTAACATCGATGCTGCTTCCTCCAGGTAGAAGCTCGATGCCGTATCCAGGAAGTGTAAAGTCAAGAGATAGATCTTCAACTGTGACACCGTTGATTTCCATCTTGGCGACAGCTTCCGCTTTCTGTTCCTCAGTCTGTGAGACAAGTCGTCCATCAGTCACCGGTATTACCATTTCAACTGAAGACGAACAAAGAACTCACCACGAAATCTCCTATCATAAGAGCTTCCTTTAGCTGGACATACTCTTGAAGAGATCGCAAACTTCTTCCGAGGGATTTGTCGACAGCAAAGACTGATTCGATGGTGAGTGGGACATCTTGATCCAAGACGTGCAGTAAAAAGATTCGGTTGAAGGACATATCAATCATTCTTGAATCCATTAGTGCTTTCGCAACAAATTGTCCAAGAATCTTGAAGACGTGGATTTGGGAGCTGTAGGGATGGAGTTCGCAATTAGTGACAAGCGGAGAACCTTGAACGAGAGGTTACTTACAGACCAACGCTAGTCATAGAATCTTTAGAGATTGGAAGAGGGAACAGGCCTTGAGGTCGATGAACATACGGTCCCTCCCCGGAGGCATCCGCGTCTCTCCACAATTTCAAGTCCTTCCTTGCAAACTCCTTAGAGGCCAGGGAGTAGAATTCCAGAGTTGGACCAAGACCAGTTCCAACTTCCTCAAAGTACTCAACCTCCAATACCGAGCTCGACGAGCCATAAAGCTCAAAGACTTTCATTGCTGATTCAAGGAGGTGGTTTCTCGAGATTCGGACCTTCTGACGCTGAGGTCTGCCGAGGAAGCTCAAGCTGTCGTCCCGTCTGCTGTCATTGGATCTGGTTTGTTGACTTTGCCATTTCTGAATGAGCCTGGAATATCCGAATGACGTTGATTGGAGGAATGAGAACCTCGTTTCGAATGGGAAGAGGAAGGGGAAGTACTGAGGAAGGTCGATGGACCAGTCGGGAAGACAAGAGCTACACAAAGAATCAAACATCAACGAATGAGAAAGCATTTTACATTTAAAAGAGAACAATGAGCTGACCTAGCGACGATCATTGGCTCTTCCAGCTGACGAGCCAATTTGGCAGTCAGTTTGTTGTTCACGAACGCTGACTCCGCTAAAGTCTGAGGCTTAGTTTCATCCATGGACTGGCTTGCTTCAACATTCAACGCATGAAGAACACGAAGCAAACGAAGAATCTTGGCCTGAGCAGAATCGGCAGCGACTGAACCTGGGAGGGCTGTTGCTGAAGATGGTTCTTTGGTTGATGGTTCAGGTGAAGCTTGTTTTGCTGGGGCTGGACCTGGACCAGGGACCTTCTTGAAGGTGACATTATTAATTCCTGACCACATTCCACGTTGGAAGCCGTTTGTTACGCCAGTCCTGCTTTCGAGTTGATGTATCGCTCCGTAGATAGTTGTTTCGAGAGGAATAACTTTGTCTCCCATCGAGAACTCAAGATGCCAATTGAAAGGTTTAGTTTTCAAAGCACCTGCATATGACGCATGGGAAGACAACGTAGGTGTTCCTTGAGCAGCTGATGATGTTGAGGCAGTTGCAGATGGTGCAGAATCCGCCGGAGGTGCTTGGACTGGCGTCGATATTTTGGTGCCGTCAGAAGCCTTTGCTTCTACTTTAGAGCCATCTAATCACAAGTAAAGTTTAAGTCATACTTCCAAAATGAAGAAATTACAAGAAGTTACCTTTAGATACAGCCACACTGACGGTCATGTCAGCGGGAGGAGCACCGTCGTCCATTTCCTCGTCAAACATCTATACACAATTTTCGAAATTGATTATGAGTGGTCGATCTGAGTCGAAGCACAGAAAAATCTAGGCATACCTCGTCATCAAAGCCATCCGAGAACATCTCATCGTCCATTGCGTCCTCATCGAACTCGAAATGAGGTTCGTCGTGATGCTCTTCCCCACCGTCCTCAGCCCCAGTTCCCTCAGTCAAGATACCAGACAACTCTGTCTTCTCAGTAAAAGCTGCAGCGTTATCGCTCGGTATCTTCCCACTCAGTCTAGCGCTTCTTCGTCGTCCGAGAGTTGAAGGTCCAGGCCCAGCATCAGAAGGCTCGGATGTAAGAGCTTGAGCAGTGGTCGATGAACTAGCAATAGCACCGGAAGCAGTAGCCTGAGCTGAAGCAATAGCATCTTTCGCAGCTTGTAGTCTTTGGCGAGCCTGCGCCTCAGCTTCAGCCAACGCAGTAGGCGATGAACCTCCCAGAGCAGCAGCAAGACGAGAATTCGGGCCCAGAAGACCAGCAGCAGCAGCGTAAGCAGCATGCATTCCAGGAAGTCGTCCACCTGGTCCAGCACCATTCTGTGGTGCGAGAATTCGAGGTCGAAGGTAGTCGTTCAGAGCTTGGAAGGTTGCAATGGCTTGAATAGAGACGACCATGGCGGAACACGACTTAGGAATGTCAGAGCCTTCAGCTGCCTGCAGCTTCAAGCGAATCTGTCGAGCAAGCAACGCAGTTGAGCTTCTACGAGAATCGTCATTCTGGGATCCATGGAAGGCAGTGACGACGTCGAAAGATTCCATTCTGCCGAGACTCTCTTGTAGTCTTTTGACTAAGATGAAAAGTGGAGAAATGCCTGAGGCTTCTTCCTTAGAAAACACTTCAAACAATAGACGTCTTCGGGAGGTTGATGAAGCTAACAAAGCACAATATGAGAGGAGTTAAAGCAAGGGGCGACAATCTCATCTCGGTAGGGAGTGCTCACCTTTACCATTAATAATGGCGCACTCGAGTAATCCGTCTACCAACCCACTCTTTAACAGCTCAAAACTTGAAACTGGTTGTCCTCCTGGAGAGAAAAGCGCTGCGAGTTCCTCGACAGTCTTACGGAGTGACGTCAGAGAAGCTTCTTGGTCATTCAGCTTCGTTGCCAAACTCTTCATCTTCTTCAATGCCTTCGCAGCCTCACCATCACCATCTGCATCAGAATCAACTGATGCTTTTGTCTTCAAGACTCTAGCCCGAATAATGTTGGCATCATTGGGGTCGCTTGGAATTGAAGATGGTTTCTTTATCGTTGATGAGCTAGAGGCTCCAAAGGTCAGATTGTTTATAGTTTCTCTTGAAGAGTTTGCTGATCTGCTGACAAATGATGCGTCAGCTCCTAATAACGATGAGAGGGTACTGGCAGTTGGTAGAGAGCTGGAAGTGGTCGATGGTATGGCTTGGTCTTCGGGTTCAAGCTTCACGGCGGGAGTTTCAATGGCTTCCTTCTGAGCAGTAGTGAGAGGTTGATCAGACAAGAGTTCGACTTCATAGAGAACACCCTCACGACGGAAGGACGTGTGGTAGACGGAAGGTAGCTTCGTCATCAGGAGCTCAACAAGTTGGAGGGCTCCCAGAACGAGCGTCGGGTTATCTCGCGAAGACATGACAGAACCAAGGAAGCTGGCCAGAGGAACAGACTAGTCGCAAAAAGCCGTTTAGTGATCGTACCTCTTGGAGACGGACTGAAAAGCGAGAAATGGCACCACTCACTTTCAAAATCGATGTGAGTTCCTCACCCTCAGCAAAGCTGACAGCTTTTAACAGCGCTGTGAGAACCTTCGTTCTGACACGAAGGGCCACACTCGCAGCATAAACATCGATTAATACCGGTACGATAACCTTCATGAAGTGACTCGTCAAATCCGGGTTGGAGCGTAAGAGTTCAATTCGAGTGTCGATGAGCACATCAGCCTCCCTCTTCACCTTCACCGGAGGAGCTGGAGATGCATCACTTGCTCCCTCTTCACCAACTAATATAGATGCGATGTTATTGTTGACGTTGCTGGTTGAAGTGGTCGCCGGAGTGGCTGACGAGGACGCTTCTGAGTAACGAGAGCTCCGTTCTGCTCTGGCTTTGGCCCGGAGGAGTTTTCCCAAGGCTTTCTCTGTGTAGCCTCTTGGATCAAAAACACCGTCTGGGTAAAAATGGTAGAAGCAGAAATTAGATATGTCGTTAGAGGCAGAAGAAAGAGAGAACTAACCTCGAGGAAGAGGAGGCATCAACTCGCTGATCAACGCAAGAGCCTCTTCAACCTGATCTTTAGGTCTGTTTGCCAAGTTTTGCAATACCACCATATCGGCCAATCCGCCAGCCAATCCTTGACCTTCGGCGGCACCACCTTGCTCATGTTCGTCGTCTGCTCCAGGCTCGACACCAGTCAAGATCTGATATAGCGTCCCGACCATTCCAGCTTGGAGGAACGCGACAGTAGTTTTTGGTGAGACTTTAGCTGCTGTTGTTAATGACTTCAAGAGCGCAGTATAGGTAGCTGGAGAAATAGTTGGGGAACCACCTTGTGGAAGGAGGAGTTGATTTATTGAGGTAACCAGCTGGACATCAAGAAGCGTCTCGAGAAAATCAGCTTTGTGTCTGAAGCTCTCTATGCTTCGGACGACCGCAAGACAAGCTTGTTCAACCAGTCGCTGGTCTGGATAGCCGAGGACGTTTCGGAGCATCGGGAACACATCGCGAACCATAGTGAAGTGTTCCTGGGAGACGTTTCGGCAACAATTAGCGGCTGCAGTGACGGCTGTCCGCTGAACATTGGTCGAGAAGAAGTCGAGGAAGTTGAGGAGAGCGCCGAGACCGCCTTCACGCACAATGGCGGAAGGGTATTCTTCAGAGATCTTCTCCAGGGTCTGCGAGATGAGGAGAGAAAATTGAGCCGGTAAATGAAACTCAAAAAGAAAGAAGAAGCTCACGCTCAAAGTTTGTTCCGCAAGCTCGATGTACTGGATCTCGGTCAACTTGGAACACAAGATGGGGACAGCGCCGTTGTAGACGACAGTATGAGCTGAACCTGGAAGAGCCTCCATAAGATTAGCCAAGCAGCGGCAAGCAAGGAGCTGAGCTTCGAGGTTTCCACCACCATCATCGCCGTCCAGACTCATGCCTCCAAAGTTATCTGCCGCAGACATGACCAACGCTCGCGCCAGCGAAGCATCTTCATCTTCCTCATCGCCGTCTCCCATTTCCATCCCACCTCGCCTGCCTAATCTACCAGCTTCGGTAAACTTCTTACCGTCCATTATAGAGACGAATTCCTTGACGAACGACTCGACGGAGAAATATCCCGCCAAAGTATCCTCAGTCGAGACGCTAAGCAGCTCTGAAGCCTCCTGGAGGGCAGCGAGCTGAATCGTCGAGTCCTTTGATCGAAGAGAGGTGAGAATATTCTTTAATCGGCCAGAGAGTCCCATCATATACCCTCCGAGAGCCCTGTAGTCTTCACCAAAGAGTGCAGCGGCTATCGAGTCTTGAGCAGCACGCGATGCAGCGTTCGATCCAGATCCACCACCAGCGTTGGGATTAGCACCATTTGGATCATCTTCATCCTCCTCCTCATCCTCATCATCATCGTCCTCTTCGTCTTCCTCTTGGTTGTGGTCATGGCGGTCGTCGCCGTCATCATCTTCATCCATCGCTCCATCATCTTCGCCGTCTTGCGATCCTTCGTCATCATCAACCATCTCTTGGTCCGAATCGGAGTCCTCTGGATCGTCTTCCTCATTCGAGTTCATCGCTAGCGCAGCGGTCGAGTCGGCAACTTCAAGCGACTTGACGTTGCTGTCATACCGTGTACGAGGATTAGCTGGCGGAACACACGAACGAACTCCAAAAGATTAGAATCCGGCTTGATCGTGAAAGAAGATCGATACTTACACGACCCAGCATCACCTTTCATGGACTTCGATGCTCTTCTTTCATCTTTCTTGCTCGCAGATCTATGGCAGCGAAAGAAATGGAGCAAGGGACAAGACGTCAGTTCTCGAAACTTGAAACAAGTCCTTGGGAAGATTCCACTCACTTGTTCTTCTTCGTCATCTTCTTTGCAGGCTTGGTAGTGTCGATTTGGGTTTCTTTACCTTTACCTTTGGATCTCAGAGTGTACTTGGCGGCTGGATCGACGGCGGGGGAAGAATCGGATCTCAGTCGCTTCTTCGGATTGGTATTGTCGACTTCAGTAGATTGAGAAGGTAAGTTTGGAAGTGAACGGCGTGGGCTTCATATCCATTAAGCCATGAATCATGGAATGAGAACGACGGAGTGAAAAAAGGGGGCAAGCACGACAATCTTTGAGTCAGCACCAGGCTCGAAGCGAGTAGAAAGTTTCCCAAATCATAAAAAGGATCGAAAGAGACAAAAACAAACCGTTTGATAACAGGCTTCTCTACAGCCCTTCTCTTTCCTTTAGCTTTCTCGCTAGGACCAGCGCTTGTTCCTTCAGCAGCGTGTTCGTCTGCCTCGTCGTCCTGCTCTTCGATACTGTCGGGGAGCTTACGTTTTCTGGTCGACGAACCGGTGATGGGGCCTGCTGCTTCAGCCAGGGATAAGAATGCTGCTGCTGCAGAGGTACCAGTGGTGAGTGTTGTGCTGGTACCTTGGAAGGCGGTGGATGGAGCAGGAAGAGAAGTGCGTCGGGTTTGGGAACGGGTTGAGCGTGAAGGTGGGAGTAAAGCTGGTGTGGTCGAGGTTTCTTCTTCTGTTAAGTTATTGAAATTAGTATTGGGTTTCGAGGACATTCTAATCTTGATGATCCATGACACAGATGTGAAAATGAAGAAGGTCGTCGTTGGGGTCAGATCTGTGAGAGCAGCGCACCCCACCTGGCTGATAAATGGAACTAAGAATACCTTGCTCCTGTTCAAGATAGGATCTAACCTTAATCTGAGCTCATTTCTGGCATATGATTAATATGAATTAGGCAGGAAAAGGTAAAATCGAACTCGCATTCCATCCTGGAAGAGCACTTCGTGAATGGGACGAAGCGTTGTTTCCAAGCAGCAAGCATATATACGCTAGAAAGATCTCGATAGATTAGAAGTATCTTCTACATCGATATCATTGGCTTTTGCAATTGCCATTAGCGCTATTGGGAGCTTCGCTCGCACCGCTTTCGACGATAACGCTGGCCCTAGGTCGATGTCCTTCCAAGTTGAAGTCGTTGACACCTAGAGAAGCACAGATTGATTGTCAGCTGATAGAAGGTAAGGTTTCCTCTTCAATGAAGCGAACGTGATGAAGCGCTCACACTCGATGAGACTGGCGACATTCTCAGATGAACCTCACCAGTTTCAGTACCATCTGCGCTCCTCAAAATTACTGCGATAAAAGAGGATCTGCTGAATCAAAACCTTTTCTTTCAACAAAGCACTTAAGATTGAACAAGCTTACCTTTCTCATCGACGAATGGCCTCTTCAACTTGACCACTCCGGAACCAATCAATGTCGCTGCTGCTCCAGAAAGACCTTCAGAAAATATATCAACATTCAATGTTGTTCCAGTTGGACTACTAGATGTTGAGAGTGGGCTCGACGAGCCAGGAAAGACGTTGAACTGAAGTTTGGCGTTTGAACATGCTGAGCTGGCCATTAGAAGAGACTTGACGACATCTTGGGCACCGAACTTCAAGATTATGTAATACTGAGCTGATCTGCTTTTATAAATGTCCTATACAATGAGATGAATACAAAACTTGCGTGAGAAATCTGTGAGACCAAAGGAACAATAGAGACTGACCAATCGGACAACAGAAGCTTCCCAAGTCTCTGGAAAAGACATCTTCTAGTGGTAGACCTCGACTCTACCAAGATGCAGTGATATCCAGTAGGTAGCCTTTGATCGTCGCGTGTCAACCACAAAAAAAATCAAGATTCAAACGCGTGGCGTCACACTGCAAATTGAGTCGAATAAAAACAAGGATAGGGCGGAAGATAGGAATATGAAGCTGAGATATTTACTATGCAGATCGATGACATCCCTTCAGAGGTTGTTTCTACACTCAGCGGTACTCCACCTTCGACTGAGAAGATACGGCAAGATTGAAGTATCAAAACAGCGCTTTGGAAGAACTGAATTAGAATCTGTATCTCCGTGAGCTTTCTTTGTATTTTCTAAACGGACCATACGCTGACAAGACTGTTGACTTTTCCCGAAAGCCCCCCTGATTTAAACCCAGATGTCGATAAGATCTGCCTGCTCGACCTATAAATTGACTTGACCCCTTTCATCCTAGTCCAGAAATCCCAAGGGGGATATCTATTTAATGGTCTAGGAGCCAGATCACGAATCACAAAAAAAAAGTGAAACATGCATCTGACCCCCTGCAGCTCGTTTCAGTTTTCTTGAACAGTCTTCGAACGATATAATAGCTTTGAAAGCAAATCGAGATGTCGTCCTCTTCAGAAGATTGCCTTGTTGAGGAGGTGAAACCCATCTTCTTCGAGGTGAGATATGAGATATACAGATCTTTGCTTACTATGTTAGGGGATGGGGTTTCTGAGTAATTTCCTGCTTTCGGTGGACTTTTCTGGATGGATAGGACGTCAAAGTATCCAACCTCGGTATGTGAAGAGAGTCTTCAGAAATATACGGTGTGGACTGAGCTAACCCTCTATAAGATTAAATTCAGGTTATGTCCCAAGGCCAGGTACACTCGTTCCCCTCTATCTACAGCCGACACTCCCTCGCCTCGCTGACTTTTCATTCTTCCATCTCGAACAATACCACCAGGATTTGGAACGGTAGGTAAATATATCAAGATAAAGGCCAACTTGTACGCTGTTAAGCGCAAGGGTGCTGCAAAGTACGTCGTGGGTGGTCTTTCTGGATTATTGCCCGCTTTCAAACTGACTTGGTTTCGAGTGCTGATGAAGTAGGAAGGTTATACACTATGATGTGGACTTTAACTCCGTACGAAAGCATTTCTTTTACATCCCCTATCTTTGGCCCAGTGAAACTGATCATCTCTTGCTTGTGGTCGCCCTGCCGCCGGTCGGACCCTTCGACGCTCAGACTCTCAGAATTAAAAATCAAAAGAAATCACCTGCATTATTGAAGAGCATATGGGAAGAGCTATATAAACAGGAATCTCAGCCTGGAAGACCCTCCAAAGCCGTCTTCGATGCCATGTAGGTTCTTCCAGCCATGATGGCGAAGGAGGGTAGGTTTAGTTCAGGTGGCTATCTCATACTGACTCAACGCTCTCCTTGCCGAACGTAGTGCTTTCGATGGTAGGCATAACGCATTCTCACGTACGATTCCAATTTCATCATCAGTGACGCGATCTCTGACTTGCCTCTCCCTCCTCTTACCGTGAACCAAGCGATCCCATTTCAAGGGATACCACCTTATGTATTCGATGTCACCCCCCGCAAAACTAGTGATAGATCCGAAGAAGAAGATGTTTGGAGAGCGATGTTCAAGCCCGCCGCTGAGCTCGACATGTCGCTCATCTGGGACTTCTGTAAAGGTGTTGAACAGGGTACTGGTAGAATGGGTGAGTATTTTGCTTTATAGGCTCTGTTATCCGACGTTTGGTGGAAGAAGGAAAGGTTGAGAGGTGCCTGGAACACTGAAAATCGTTTTTGTCTTACCTTGTGATCACAGAGAAGATCTATACTATTTTCCAGAGTTGCCAGGTAGGTTCCCTAGCTTCTAGCCGTTCAAAGAAGTTACGGAATAGTCTTTGTTGCTAACATCTGATACAGGTCATGTTCCGACACGACCTGGTACGAAACTTTGTCGTCTCTGGCGCTGATGGGAACCGATACTTTAGCTCTGCGAAGCGTATCGACCTCGGTGGAGGAGGAGAAGTTGCGGAGGGCTTCTTCATGTCCCTTCGTGCTACTCAGGCTGGTTTCCCGTAAGTCCTTTTCCGTCCATGGATTCACGTGATGAGAGTGGAACTTTGCGCCGATTGATGAAGGCATTGTCGTTGTTAGTGCTCTCAATATTGACACTGCTTATACTGGTGCGTTCTTTTTCTCACTAATGTGTTGGAGAATGGTCAGTCACTGATGGTCTTGTGTATTTCGCCACTATTCAATTTCTGCATACACTGACCTCTTTGATCTTCAGCCATGACGACCCCGGACCACTTCTTAAAGTAGCCAGTCGTCTTCTTGGAAAAGAGTAAGAATTTAACAACTCTATTTTGTTTCCCTGAAGCAAATGCTCGTATTCGCTCACCTGCCATGTTGCGCTGGTTCGTAGTATCACCACGCTGGGAGAAGGACGACGAAGTGGAGGCTCCGATAATAGTGACTGTCGAAAAGCCTGGGTTTCCCTCAACCCTGTAGATATCCAATACCTCAAACGAATGCTCAAAGGCGCTAATTTCAAGGTGACTCATCGGTACGTCCATCTTCTGCCCTGCGCTGATTCTCGTCGATTTTGACTGGTTTTGATTTGATCTTGTAGTGATTCCGAAAAAACCTACACCTTGGGAAGTTTCTCTATCGTATCAGCTGCTCAGCACAAGTTCGAACAAAAAGACGAATACGGTTGCTCAACGCAGACTTCAGTCGTTGACTACTTCATGCAGAATTACAATGTCGCTTTGAAATATCCTGGGCTACCCTTGGTTCAAGGTATGTAAGGCCTTGTATTCCTCCTTAAGGCATCACACTCAACTCCTCGATACTGATTGGAGTGCTTGTTTTGCCGGCAGAGGGTGTTGATTCAAGAAGATCCAAGGGCATGATTCCTATGGAGCTGGTTGAGATCCTTCCGAATCACCCTATGTAAACTTTCTTTATACAATTTTCTTTCCGATCTCCGGTGGAGATGCTTATTCCCTGGTTCTATTGTCAGCCCTCCCACTCGTCTCTCCGCCGATCAAGCCGCCAACATGATCAAGCAAGCTGTCAAACCTCCTCCTGACAGAGCTCATGGTATTGAGGCTTGGAGAAGTCGGTTGAAGTTTGAGAAGATCCCAAAGGTTGCTCGATGGGTCAGGCCTCCCTCCTCACGCTTCGACAAAGTTGCGTTTGCTGATTGGACTTTCTATTTCACGTTATTCAGAGTCTCGATGTTGACAAGAACATGATGGTAGTTGATGGAAGAGTCCTTCCGCCTCCCAGAGGTGCGTCCCATCTTTACAAGCCTTGCAATTGCGAGTCATCGCTTACCAAAGGAACCTTTTTGTTCTTATGAAGTCTTGTACGGCAAACAGAAGACCCAGTGCCCTACAAAAGGGTGTTGGAATATGACTCAAGGTCAAAACTTTGTCAAACCTGGTAAAAAAATCAGTATGTTGTTGGTTGTTGGTTGTTACGTTCTGATGACCAGGCTGAAGAATATGCTTTTCTCCATCAGAATCTTGGGGGGTTATTAGCTTTGATCCTTACTTCCAGGAAGAAAATGCCCAGCCATTCATGACATTTCTTATCACCGTCCTACAGACCGCTGGTCCGTCTTTCTCAACATGTCATCTCTGTCCTGCTTCTGCTCGTCGTCTACTGACTTTGTTTTCATCTTTTGGCTCTCTAGGGATGACTGTTGAAGAAAAGAATCCTCCCTTCATTACACGTGATCTCAGACAAGAAAGTGCTGTCAAGGATGGTCTCAACGCCATCTGCAAATCTGCTTGGACTAAAAGCAACAAAATGGACCCGCAGATCATCTTGGTGATAATCCCAAGAAGAGACAAGGCACAGTATGAGGAAATCAAGAAGATTTCAAGTAAATCGACGCCCTCATTTTCTGCTACGCATCTGACTAATTAATGTTTTCTGCAGTTTCCGGACTCAGGATACCAGTCATTACTCAATGTCTCGTCGGAAACTTTGCGAAAGATAAGAGAAGAAGAGCACAATACTGTGGAAATATTTCCATGAAGATCTGCGCTAAGTTAGGAGGAGTCACTCACACCATTGGGAAACCTGATCTTGTGAGTTTCCTTCCTCTTGACGTTATTTGAAGTGGACTGGCATTGATATTCTTTATTTTCAGCCTGGGGTCACCAATCAAACCATAATTATCGGTGCCGATGTTACTCATCCACGTGAGTGTCTGGAGGGCACTCGTAGACTTTTCAGAACCAGTGTACTGATCAATCGCATTTCCCATCAAAGCTCAGAAAGTCAGAGACGGAGTCCTCAGTCCTTCCATTGCTGTCTGGTAATTGATCCTCACTAATTATGAGAAATCAAGAGAAAGGAAGTAGCTCGCTAATCGACGTCTCTCTGACAGCTGTGCTACTACCGATGGAACTCAAGAGAAGTACAGGGCTCAAATTAGAATTCAGGACAGCAGAACGTAAGCCGGTTATTTTGAAATCATTTTCATCAAAATTTGAGAGGTACTTACTCTCCTTTTTCACAGCGAAATTATCCAGGATCTTCAAGAAATGGTACAACAACTTTTAAAAGATTTCAGAAACTCGAACAATGATATCCCACCCAACCACATCATCTTCTACGTAATTGTGGCTTATATGCTCTCCAATTCACACCGTTAATTCATTTCACTCATCCTAGTTCTTGTTTCTAGAGAGATGGCGTGTCCGAAGGTCAATATCAACATGTCCTTGCCAGCGAAGTCAGGGCTATTAGAGACGCCTGCACTTCGATCGATATTAATTACAAGCCAAAGCTGACCTGGGTTATCTGTGCCAAGAGGTGAGCTTGGTTTTGCTCCTCTTTCGGGGGCCATCGCTGAAGGCTGTTTTGCAACAGACATCATGTCCGTTTCTTTGGCAATGGCCTCGCTGATGTTGATAAAACTGGGAATCTACCGCCTGGTACTATCGTTGACAGTGGAGCTACTCATCCTTTGGGTATGTATTGGTTAAGATCTGGTTCAAACATATTTTGGTAACCGACTAACGCGTTGTGCTCATCCTACAGCTTTTGATTTCTATCTTCAAGGTAAGTTTACGCCTTTGTCTTTGAGTTTGTCCATCACATCTCATCACCTCTATGTGTATCATAAGCTCATGGTGGACTAAAAGGAACAGCGAGGTAAGTATCTTTATTTGAATTATCGTTCTCTGGAGGTGTCAACTCAGCTGTGGATCAAACAATATCATCTCCCTGCGATGCCTTCCTCCCTCTTAAAAAGGCCAACCCACTATATCCTCCTTGTCGACGACTACAATTTCAAACCAGACGATTTCCAAGCATTGACGAACAATCTCTGTTACGGCTTCGCAAGAGCGACGCGAGCTGTCTCCTTGTGCCCACCTGCTTATTACGCCGAGTAAGTGTTGTCTCTTGTTCAACCTTTGACTTCAAACGCTGAATCTGCTGCACTTTTAGCATCATCTGTACTGCTGTCCGTCCACTGTGAGTTACTCTTTTGCGTTCTTTCTCGTGTCCGTCACGCGCTCAAGGCATTCTCTTCCATCAGCGTCTACGAGGACAACGCACTCGAGGCTTCGACCACTTTGAGCATCGGAGAGACCAAAAAACTAGTCAACCTCCCCTTTGATCCACTCAGAGTTTCCAAATTGCTTCAGAGTAACCCCTTGTTTGGAACCAATGCCTGGGTGAGTCGCGTTTTGTTGTTGTGATTTCGCCAGCGGGCGAGAATAAGACTGACGTCATTGTTTTGTTTCTTCCCTTCAGTACCTGTAGATATCGCTGGCATTTTAACAGCTCTGGTCTATGCTATACCAAATACTCGTCCAACCAGTGTTTTTGTCATCTGTTCTCTTAGCGACAAACGGCGTATATGCCAAAAGTCCCTGTAAACTTCTCACAAAAACCTCGTTCATACCCCAAACAAAAAATAAAATATATACCAATCCTATGTAATATTAGTTGTACCTTGATAATCGATTTCTATCCAGTATGGAACCCTTCGAACCGTGCGCGCCAAAAATAATTTATCCGAGCAGGAGTGTTTCTCTCTCTGGTTCCCAACAAGCATTCTCGTACCCACTTCAAAACCAGGGAGTGTTTTGAATATTCCAACTCTTTCACCATATCAGCTCCCTCTGGACCGTTCCGTCAGTTATTCAAAAACATGGTGGAGTCCTCAAGCTCTCCTGGTGCAGGCCCTTCGATTTTCAAACGACCTAAGCTGACAGGCTACGAGCTCTACAAGTCCCTTGGATCTCCAAAACATGTTGTTGCTCCCATGGTCGATGCCAGTGAGCTCGCCTGGAGGATGTTGTCGAGGACACCAACCTCCTCGACAAGTTCAACGACGACAGCGCCAAAGAGAACAGCACCACCCAGTGAAATGCCCACAGTTCTCTGTTATACACCAATGATCAATGCTAGAACATATGATCGAAGTCCTCATGTCAATGCCCAGGAGCAGTTCAACATGGATTGTCGAAAGTATATTTCATCCGATGCTATTCTCTGGGAGAGCGTACTGACTTTTTGCCTTTTCAATATAGAGGAAGAAGGAGCTGAAGAGACACTTTTGGAATGGGGTATTTCAGATCGACCCCTCTTAGCTCAGGTAAGTTTTGCAATTGGCTCGTCGGAGCTCGAACGCTGACCAAAATTTTGTGGGTGACCCAGTTTTGTGGAAACGAACCAGATCTCATCCTCTCAGCAGCCAAGAAATTACAACACAAAGTAGACGCAGTCGATTTGAACCTCGGGTGTCCTCAACATATAGCCAAGAGGGGGATGTTCGGCTCGTACCTGCAAGAGAGTCCGGACTTGGTATTTAAGATTAGTACGTCGCACTCCGTAAGGGTCGGCCTCTCATTTATACTGATCTGTAATCTTCTTGCACAGTTAACACCCTTCATAATGGTCTCGACGTCCCCGTCACCGCCAAATTCAGAGTCCTTGCTACCGTTGAAGCGACCGTCAAATACGCCAAGATGCTCGAACGAGCAGGCGCACAGATCCTTACTTGTCACGGCCGACTCAGAGAGCAGAAGGGACATAACACTGGGTTGGCCGATTGGAGTAAGATCAAAGCTGTTAAGGAAGCTGTTAGCGTTCCTGTGTTCGCAAACGGAAACATTCTGTACTGGGAGGATATCCAGCGTTGCTTGGAGTTCACAGGGTGCGACGGTGTGATGAGTGCAGAAGTGAGTTTCAGACCTTCTCTTTTAGTTTTCTTGCTAACTAAGCCCCACTGTGTCTTCTCAGGGAAACCTATACAATCCAGCGCTCTTCCAACCCACCGAACCCCACCCACCGATTCTCGATCTCGCCCGTCGCTACCTTTCCATTGTTCAGAGCCTGAAAACACCCACTGCCAACAGCGCCATCAAATCCCATATCTTCAAGCTGCTGCATGTCGCACTGGAGATTCCAGAAAACGCCGACCTAAGGAACAGGATCGCGGCGATTTTGACAGCCGACGAAGAGGGTCTCAAGATGTATCGTAACATTTTGGATGTGTTAGAGGAGAGAATCAATGTCAGTCCTTTCCTCGCGGTCAGTTCGTGAACATATGATGCTGACGCCTTTTTTTTGTCCTGTTTTCCAGCGTGACGTCGCTGTCTTCAGGATTGAACACCCAGATCGGGACCCTTACTCACAAGCATTCGAATTCAGCCCTCTCGGTTACAAGGAAGATATCCCATACTGGCTCGCACAACCACACATGAGAGTCAAGTTCGACGATGCGAGCATTTCTGCAGCTGGTAGTGAGTTCTCCCGATAACCTCGGTTTTAACCTAATGTCATTGAATCTAACTCTATTGTTTGACCCTATAGCTGATTCAGTTGTGACCGAACAACTGAGACTGCCGTCTGGTAGATGTCACTATAATGACGAGCTTTGCAGTAACATGCTCTCCGCCAACTGCACACACCAAGTCTGTCTCCACCACTGCCGAATTATTGGCGCTCTTGCTGCTGGGAAGATAGACGATGGTGCCGATAATGTTGGATTCGGTTGTGAACCACACGAGAACAAGGTCAAGGCGAAGAAAGTGCTCCTTGCTGAGAGGAAGGAGAGTAAGAAACTGCAGGTCAAGGAGCAGAAGAAGCGGAGGAAGGAAAATATTGCTGTGACGAAAAAGATGAATATGGAAAAGGGAGATGGAAGTGTTTGGGATGACAGGCCGGCCAAGAAAATTCAGGTCAGCAAAGGCGTGGGCGTGGCTGCTGCGCCTACAGCGGAGGAGGAGCTGGCTCTTCAAAACGGCCCGTAGATGGTTTAGAGGTTATCATTCATATAGTGTGGTCGTGCCTACTTTATATTGGCTTTATATTGAACTTGTTGTTTTGTATTGTGATGTCAGATGAATCACTCGAATCTGATAGTCGCTTTTCGATTGCCGCTAAAACATCTCAATCCCACAGCTCTTTCCTTGACTAATACGGATTGACAATCCCCTGTTGGGCTAACGTCTGTGTTTGTGGAATGGCGTGGCCCGTATGCAACGGACTAGATATCTCGCACAAACCTTGATTGACAAATTTCAGAACTACAGAGACAGTGTTTCCCACCTGGCCATTAACAACGTCGTATCTTCCCACCGCCCAAACCCATCCCATTTCCCTAAGTTTTCTATCAAATTCTTGTTTTCGCCCCCAGAGGCAGTATGCTTAACACGATTCCCTTGGAGTGAAGGATGGATGGCGCGTCGATCTCTAGTCAGCTATTATCTCAGAAAACACACAACACGGAGCTTTGTATGGACTAGATGAGACCCGTGGCTTCTTGGTTTTAGTCCTTGATATTATATCTGACAATCTGCGGTCCCAAACTAATATAATGATTTGAGACGGTACCCAAGTGAGTTGCGAGTTGTTTTGATCAAGAGTGGCTAGCTGTTGCGGTTCGCCCGCCCTTTTTGTAAAAATATAACCACCACTCAGCCACATGATCAATCTACTGAGATATGTTAATTCTTCCCAGGGGATACCAGGTAGTACGGGATCATCGAACGATGGGACGCTTTGACGACCTCACTGGAATACTTAATCGACTTCGTCTGAGCTCCAATCATACATTGGCAACCTCATTAGAAAAGCCCCCCTCAGAAATCAATTAAAAATGAAGTATCTCTTAGTGTTGCAGCAGTGAGTCCACTAATATCCTATGTCGGGAATAGCCAGACTCGCCCTCAAACACTGGCTTGTTGACAACCTATCGATAACTCTTCCGTTTCACCGAACACGTCATCCTTAATAAACTTCTTTTCTTTAATTTGTCATCCAAACTCCCACCCCCACCAAAAAACAAGCTTCCAGTGAACCTTTAGTAGGACGCATCCATCGCAGAGTTTCAACACGCTGCTGTCTGGTTCAAAGAATCTGTCTTTCGCGTGATAAAGCAATGTATATCCAGAACCTACGTACATTTCGGTATACACTAACTGCTTAAGAACAAAGGAGCCTTGGGTCGCAAGTTATAGGCGGTAGATGCGAACTGCGCTTTCATAAGAAGTTTTTCTCTTTGCTGAAGGAGACTGACATAAACGTGATTATCAGAATTCTGAATTGTTTGACTATTCCATCGAGCGTCTGCTATTTATTGGAATTTTTCCAACTCCTTTTTCGGCTCAGCTTTTTTGCTCGACAACAGAGCGTTTCAACCTTTCCTGCCAGACTACGACCTTGCCAGCACAGTCCTTTCAAGCTTTATCTTTGCTGCGTACCCTAGGTCGCTCCCTCCCGCTTACAGGCAGACTCCATCAGTGCAATTCTCCAGCAGCAGCAGCCAGCCCTCCTTAGACGCGAACCTCCCGCTTCTCTCGAAATAAATCTCAGCAACGCAAAAAATGTCGTCTCAAGATAAGGACCTCGAAGCTTCCATCCCATTCACGAGTACTCAGGGTGAAGATCATGTTGAAGTTAATCTGAACACACCTGTTGTCCAGGCTCCAAAGCCTGCGTTGTCAGCTGCAATGATCAGTGAGTAGAGACGGCGACTACTCCTGTAGCGTTACTGAGCTCGTTCATGCTGACCGTGTATCTTCTCCTATGTTACTCGCTTGTCATTCAGTTCCAATCTGGATTGCTCTGAGTTCTTCAGTCATCCTATTCAACAAGTATCTGTTCGACACGAAAACTGGCTTGAACTTCCCGTACCCCATTTTCTTGACCTTCTTCCATATGACATGTGCTGTAAGTTCGACCCCAAACTTTTTGAAAGTTCAATGAGCTTTGTCCTTCCGGTACTGAGTGCTGTAATTACGCGTTCAAAACAGACTGGTGGAACACGTTTGTTACGGAGAACAACGAAGCTCATGGACGGTAAGTCTATCTAGAATTTGAGCTTAACGCAAATTGTCTTGCTTGTTGAGCTCAACTGTCTTTCAATGTTTTATATCGTCTCAGGTCTTGACAAGGTCTCAATCTCCGTAAGTCTCTTCATATCACATTTTCGTGCAACTTCACCATCAGCCGTTCTGATCAGTTCTGCGGCCTCTGCAATCACAACAGAGAGATCTTTGGATGAGATCCATCCTTCCAATTGGTATTCTCTTCTCAGGTTCACTCATCGTAAGCCCACTCGCTTGTAAACTCGAGCAACTCCTATCCACCCGCGACTGAGCCACGTCTCTTTATGATCACAGATGAGCAACACTGCTTACCTCTCACTCAGTGTTTCATTCATCCAAATGCTCAAGGTTCGTTCCCTTGCCTTATTCTCACAAAAGGCAGGCCGAAATCTCTAATCTCTAACCTTCCGAATGACATCGATTTACCCAGGCATTCGTCCCAGTAGCCATCCTGTTAATCTCGTTCGCCTTCAAGATCGAACACCCAGACAGACGTCTCATCGGAATTGTCTGCATGATCTCCACTGGCTGTGCTCTTGCCGCGTGAGTCCCTAGCTCTCTCCCTTCCTTTATGACCTCCTTTCCCCAGGTGACTGATCGTCTTTTGCTGTCAGCTACGGAGAAGTTGCATTCGATCTGTTTGGGTTCATTTGCCAAGTCTCCGCCATCCTTTTTGAGTCTTCCCGACTCGTTATGATTCAGCTCCTCCTCCAGGGCTTGAAGATGGACCCCCTCGTCTCCCTGCACTTCTACGCTCCAGTCTGTGCTTGCATCATTGCCTGCTTCATCCCTTTCACTGAAGGTAAGCTACATTTTTCTCTTCTGTTGCTCAAGAATGGATTCGATGTTGACATTATTGCTCTTGCTGCCAGGTTTGGCTCCATTCAGAGCCTTCATGGAAGTCGGCCCACACATCATGCTCCTCAACGCCTTCGTTGCCTTCTCACTGAATGTTGCTGCCGTCTTCCTCATTGGCGCTAGTTCCGGCCTAGTTTTGACGTTGGCCGGTGTTTTCAAAGTGAGCCAGGCATATAACGCAATGCACCTCCGAGACTGACTTGAAACTCCTCTTCGAACGACAGGACATTTTACTTATCTCTGGATCCACCATATTCTTCGGCTCAAGCATCACTCCTCTGCAGATCTTTGGTGAGTGACAGTTCCCTTGCACCAGATGATGGAGTCGCAACTAATTTCGATTGGCAATATAGGGTACTCTATCGCTCTCGGTGGCCTCGTGCTGTTTAGAACCACCTCTAGTGCCCCAAAGAAGTAAAAATCATAGCAACTTCCCCCCCTGCGTTGCCCTAGCTAGACGTTCCGCACCAACTTTAGCTTTCGTTCAGTTACTTGAGATTTGAGGGAACCTGTTCCCAAACGTGGACATTAACTCAATAAATTTCTATTGCCAACCTAGATTCTCTTTTCGTATGCTTTTCTGTGATTTTGTTTGCGGAACAGGATTGCAAGACCGCAGGATGTCAGCGTGACGCGTCGATTGAGGCCTTCCAACTCGACAGATTACACCTCGTCAGTCTATCGTTTACGCGTCTTTCTACTTCTACATCAAATCATCCTGAAGCAGAAAAACCGGCAAAGCCTCTCTGGTGTCGGAACTGTTGAAAAACGCGTCAAAGTAACGCCTGGAGAGCAACCTGAGCAACAGCTGCTACTGGGAAACCTTGTTCTCCAAAACAGGGTACTTCGACAAGACACCATAATAGATTTACTGCGAGGTAGTTATATCAGGAATACGATCTTCATTATTTGTTCGATGGGGTCCTGACCCCAAATTTCACGCGTTCTGGACTTGTGTAACGCGTCGTCTTGTCCAATTTCGTTCAACCAACGCCTTCGAACCTTAATAGTGTTAGCTCAACTATCAAGAAATCCCAAGTCCTCTCTGCAAAGAGTTGGGTATGGCTCCACCTCAATCGTCCTACAGGTCCCCTTACCAAGAGCAGCAAGATCAGTACTCTTCACGCAGTCAAGCCCTCTCAGCGTCCTCCTCATCATCTTCCTTGGGGTCCTACGCCTCCTGGAATGGCAGCGAGAGAGAGCTCATTCGAAGCAACGATCCATATCCAGCAGCAGGGCCTAGTAGATCGAGCTTCGATAGATCAAGATCAGGGCAGCATGGCAGGACAGGCAGCACAGCTGCTGTGATAGCAGGTGGCTCATCATCGAACATGAACATGTATGACGATGCAGAGGAAAACGTCGAAGTGAGTACTGCTCTCTTGCCCAAGGCTTTCTAAGTCTTTCCATCTCCTATCAGAAGAAGATCTCAAAAGCGACTTGAGTATCCGGACTATGGTCTTTGAGCCCTGTCGTCTAAAATCGGTCTTTTGGCGGGACGAAAAAAAATGCGTGCTAAACAAAGACATTTTCTGACGCTGCCTTCTCGTTTCGTCTGAATGACCCCTTCTTCAGGTCCTTCTCCCAGTTCCAATAGCATTCCCCTCACAATCTCATCCTTCCCCAGGTCCGTCGTTGCTCTCAGAGGACGACGAAACGCCTACTCCAGCCCATCCTGCACCTCGTCCAGCTCCCTCACCGGGCTGGTCCCTCAATCGAACACCGTCATCGTCATCAATAACAGGGTTAGGTCTGGGATTTGGAAACGCCGATGCCGATATTACAGAGACAGCGACGAACTGGAGCGAGAGGTTGGGCTCGAGAGGGTACGCGGTGGGCAGGTATGCGCGGGCGAGGAGTGAGAGTGTGTCGTCGATGGCTAGGAGCATATCATCTGGAAGCATATCAGAAACTTCATTAGGAGGCTGGGAGGGTTCTGAAAAGGTGGGTTCGACTTTCTTGCGCTGCTGCTGTGCGCCATGGAGAACTTGGCATCTTGGCTGATCATCTCTTGTTTACTCGCGACTCCATGGACGCTATTTTCATTCGGCCCTTCTCAGTATTCGTTGGATCCTAATCCTCAGAAATGGAACGTGCCGCTGTTCAAGACGACACAGGGAGAGCCTGAGGTGGACGACTGGTTACACGACGAGGCGGCGCTGAAGGATTCGTCGCGAGGGATCTGGACCATGAGAGGATTGGTGAACATTGGGTTTATGGTGATACTGGCAATGACTCTGATAGGTCTGTTGTGAGTGTATTTGGTTATCAATCTTATCTGAAGTCGTTCGTTTGGCTCATTTCCCCCCATCTCTCTCGTTGACATCAATAGCGTTGGCTACCCGCTGGCGGATCACTTCGTTACAAAAACAACGTCGATAGTAACAGCAGGCTCATTCAATCTCGGCGGTGTAAATGGAAGCGGGTATGTTACTGATCATATTTGGTCTCTCGCGATGGAATATCTGACATCCGCTTCTCTGTCTTCACCTGTAAAAGCCAAGTACCAGAGACGATAGGCTCCTTTGGCCTCATCGATGATGATACACCCTCTTCTGCTTACACCAAGTACGGAATCACCCCAGGAACATCTACGACACAAGGTATGTCGTCCACTTTTCAGTCGCTTGCCATCGTTCTGACCGTCTGCTTCCTTCACAGAATATGACCTTGTATTCTCAGACGAATTCGAGACGGACGGAAGGACTTTCTACGCTGGTGATGACCCTTACTGGACTGCTGAGAACTTGCACTATTGGGCCACGAATAATCTAGGTTCGTCCCCTCGTGCGCACTGTAAAAAATCGGACCACGCTGCGCATCTTTGTCTTGCTAACGAACACGTCTTTGGGTTGCTTGCAATAGAATGGTACGACCCTAGAATGATTACTACAGCTAATGGATCACTGGTCATCACTCTCAACAAAGCAGACCCAACGACGAATCACAACCTTAATGTGGGCTGCTTCCTCATCCTATCACGTCTGACTTTCGCACTAACTGATTCTCTTATAGTATACTGGAGGCCTGGTCACCTCTTGGAACAAGTTCTGCTTCACAGGAGGATACGTCGAAACGAAAGTGAGGTTGCCTGGGTCGCCTAAAGGTCAGTTGCGCTTCTCGGTCGCTGCCGCGCGCTCTCTCTACAGTTCCGCTCTTGAGTTCCAATTTATTGACACTTCATCGATGTTTGTTTTCAGTGTGGGGGCTGTGGCCCGCGATTTGGACGTTGGGTAACCTTGTAAGTAGATACTCGTCTAGTTTCTAATCGTTTCCAATCGCCACTGACTTCCATTTGCATCTCCTCTCCTTCGTGCTCCTTCCACCTCCCAGGGCCGTGCTGGATATGGTGCCACTCTTGACGGAATGTGGCCTTACAGTGAGTTCACTCAATCAATTCGACTCCAACGTCAGCTGCAATCTCACACATCACCCTCCACAGGTTACAATGAATGTGACGTTGGAACCGCACCGAACCAGACCATCAACTCCCTTCCAGCTAGTTCCTTGACAGATGGCGATCCGAGTTATAATTACTCTCTGTCGTACTTACCTGGCCAGAGGCTTTCTCGATGTACTTGTTCGAGTGACACAGTAAGCTCAGTTTCGTTCGCTATTAGATCACTGACACTGACTCGAGCTTCGCCTTTGTTCACAGACTCACCCTGGACCTAAAAACTCAGATGGAACGTGGGTTGGTCGATCTGCACCTGAAATCGGTCAGTTTTTCTCTCTCACCCCTCCGCCATTCCTTTTTCTAACCTCATCCACACGTTGTATGGCCACTCCGCAGATCTCTTTGAGGCTCAAGTCGATAGCACACTAGCCACAGGTCATCTTTCGATGTCAGGACAGTGAGTCACTTGCTTCCTTTTCGTAAAGCGAGTCCAGTACTAACAGCAGATTCATATGACAGATGGGCTCCTTTCAATGCAAACTACCAGTTCACCAATACCTCAGCTACCTACTCGATCTATAATTCAACTACCGAACTTAACGGATACGTTGGTGGCATCACTCAACAGAGCACGAGTGCGATCGTCTACGCCGATCAGTCAGCATATCAGTACCCCAACGGTGTCCAGGGCAATGGCACATTTGCAGTGTATGGATTCGAGTACAAGACTGGTTCGGATGGCTACAGTAAGCCCCTGCGGAGATCTCTCGATAATTATCACAAAATAACTCCCTGACCCCCTGTTTTCCTTTCGCAGTCACTTGGCTCGCGAACGATGTCGCAGCATGGACAGTCCAAGCAGGTGCTGTTGGACCGGACACCACCTCTGAGATAAGTGCACGAAGCATTCCAGACGAACCAATGTACATCCTCATGAACGTCGGTATCTCGGAGAACTTTGGTGCCGTCGACTTCGACGGTCTAGAGTCTCTCTGGCCCGTACACATGTACGTTGACTATATCAGAGTCTACCGTGAGTTTTTTTCTTCTACTTCCTCTGGTTTGCCAATATTGATTCAAGTGTTGACATCTCTTCCACCTTGATATTCACAGAACCCTCTGGTAGTACGAATATTGGTTGTGATCCCAGTGATAGACCAACTTCAGCTTACATCAACACTTACGCGGAAGCGTACAATGTACGTTGTGTGATACCTCGAGATTGCGATTGACAGCTGTGCTGATGGTTCTATTGCACTTTTCTTTCTGCCGCCCGCACTTTCATGCCTGATCTAGAATCCCAACATCACAACATGGGCCCAAGCCGGTCAATCCTTCCCTTCTAATAAGAAGGTGCTCGAAGGAAATGGCGAAAGTTGTCCATCATAGAGTTTCAGGAAAACAAAAGAACACTGTTCCAGCACCCATTGTAGCACTAGCATTCACTGTAACACTACCATCATCGTACCCAACTGGCATTGGTCTCTTTAACTTAATTGCCCTAAGTTATTTCACACTTCGTCTGTCTGTAGAGACTCTATCTAAAATAATCAACTCGTTCCGTAAGTTCTGGCGACTAGAACACGATTTTTGTATGACTCTTGATAGAGCTTCTGCAGCGAAAGGAACAGCGTCCTACTCGGACTGCCAAATCCGTTCTTTGCGGTTTAGAATATTCTCAACCTAGGCTGGCAATAAAAACAAAAAAATATTGAGCTAAGACAAAAGACAAGGCTTTGGGATGCTTAAGGACTGCACGTTTCTTCTCAAGTTCTCTGCTAATTCACTGCTCTCATGGTCTTCGTGAAGTCCTACATCAGGCGATACTTACCAATTGTGCTATTGAGGGATTAAAACGAACTTCTCACCAGTACGTGTCCAAGATGAAAGACATCTACGACCTTGCAGTCACAACCCACATTATCCTTTAAATCGGTGAGTGTTAGTCAGCTTTTTGCGTAGAAGACAGTGTTTCCTTTAGTCCATGGAGAGATGACATGCCTGAACAGCAAATCTTGTCAGTGACTTTGCCTCATGAAAAGGTTCAAGGGAACACTGACAATGGAACTCCGTGTTAGTAGATCTTTCGGGTGAGACTGACGGGAAGGAAGCAGGTCAGCTCGTATCGTTTCGAACAACTCTTGATCGCTTGTCACACAACCTCTCGAGGAAATTGAACTTTTCATCTTTCCAACTTCATCCTTCCTTGAGATCAAGCAGCAAATACAGATAACATCAGGTTGTACCATTACAAATCCTTCTTCTAAGGAACTTTTCATTCTTGATGATGCCGTTACTCCTCCATCGCATCCATCGCCGCCTCAGCTTCTGCAATGACCTTCTCTTCCTCCAACTTCTTGATGTTCTCAATCAGATCCCTCCTTTCGCTATCCAAGCGGGCGTACTTTCTCTGCAAATCCCCTTCCTTCCTCTCCAAGTATTGAACCTCTGTCGTTAAAGATTCTAATCGTTTTGGCGTAGCACCAGTCTCAGCTGTATGCAACCTAGTGAAAGACTCTAACTCCTTCTGAGCCTCTTGAAGAGCGGTGAACGACTCTGTAATTCTCTTGGAGATTTTCCCGTTGACCATAGCGTAACCACCGAGTGTTTTACTGAGCTTCTTTTCAATCTTAGACGCTTTGTTTGATTCGTCTTCCATGAGGGCTTCCTCCTGCTCCAACAACTGTTCATAACCTCTGATAATGTCGGAAGGACCAGTTGATTCTGGATCGACCCACGACTGATTTTGGGCAGAGTAGACCAAAGACTCTCTAAGCTTGGCCCAACTGAGTTCCTCAACCAGTTCAGCAGGTGGGGCGAGACCAGCGATGATCCTCTTGACATGTTCTTCTTTGGCCCCTGGGAAGCCAATCACTTCAGCAAGTTCAGAATGCAAGAGAGATCGAGCAGTAGCGAGATCCTCGTCATCTGGAACTTCGTACCCGCTGTGACCTGCTGAGGATGATGAGCCTGGCAGTGGGTATACGACTGAATCGTGGTGGACTAAGTCAGCAAACTCAAAGTCAACGAGCTTGGATGCTGATGAAATGTCGGCGTCGTCGATGGATGATGAAGATGTGATGGAGAGTTCAGCGAGAAGCTGATCGACGTTGACGGCGACTGGACGTGGGAGGCCACGTTGTAGAACCATACTCTTCCTGCCTTCGATTCTCTTCATCTCGGCTTCCTTAGCTTGCTGAAGCTTACGATCTCTCTCAGCTGCGTCCTCCTCCGAAAGCTCAACCTCTTCTACAACTTCTACAGCCTCGTCCTCTTCAGGTAGCTCGATGTCGAAGTTATCTTGGGCACTAGGGAGACCAGCGAAGCCTCTCAACAGAGCATTCTTGGTGTCTCTCTTTGACATGGCCGGGGTCGCACCTCCATCGGGTCCAGCAGCGCCAGGGTTGATGTTCAAGGAATCTCTCATGGGAGTTCGTAGAGGCGTTGCACCAACGCTGCTCAGTCCCATCTCGCTCCTTGGCGTCGCACCGGACGGATCAAACGCACCGCCAGCGGAAGATCGGAATGGTGTTGCGAGGGGATTGGGAGTGGCTGAGACGGCTGAAGGGTGGGGAGTCGCACCGTCGTATCGACCGGCGGTGGCGTGAAGAGGGGTGTTTTCGTCTCCGAGGAGAGGTGTTTGCTGTGCGATCATGTTTCGGATGTTTCTAGCCTCGTTCATGATATGGTCCTCTGTAATCATAGAAAAAATGAATGGTCAGTAGACAATTCTCGGGGGGATTCACAGCCAAGGAACTCACGTTGCGGTGCCGTTTGTGGAGTTCTTGCGGTCCAGCCTTTTCCAACATCGTCGTACGTTCCCAACAGTCTTCCACTAACATCATCACCGTCACCCTCGACCAAATCTCTAGCGGTCTCGCCGGCTTGTCCAATCTTAACAATTTCCTCCAACTCTCGCTCCCCAACCTGAGCTTCTGGGAGAACCAATCTCCTTCTCACACCAATCTGATCAGCTTCTTTGAGTTTTTGAATTTGAGCACCTCTCGCAGCAGCAAACTGAGTGTTCTTTTCACCGTCCTTATCGGTCTTAGCCTTTTTCTTTTTTTCTGCTGCTTCGTTTTCTGCTTTTCGTTTGCCTTCAAGTTTGGCGAGAGTTTGACCGATGGGAGCGGAGTAGTGTCTGTTCTTTTCAGCAGAGGTATCGTAAAAACCTGGAGCTGGTTGTTTGTTGAAGGGAATGTCGGCGTTGTACTGTAAGAAAGAGACATCAGTCAAGAAATAACGAACGCAAACGGAGAGTAAGAACGATCTTCTTACATCCATGCCAGTTCCTTTTTTAACCCTGGTCTTTCCAATGATACCAGCAGCCTTCAACTCTCTCTTCTTCTGCAAAACTGCTAGTCGTCGGGCTTCTTCCAGTTGTCTTTCTCTAGCTTTCCTCTTCGCCTTTTTACCCTGGGTATTGGCAAGACGAGCACGAGCTTCGGATAACATCTCCTTCTCTAATAATTATAAAGCATAAGTAGGCAGCAAATACCAGTCAGTAGAGATTACGTCAGGAAAGTAGTGAATGAGACCGGTTGCTCACCATCTTCGTCCATGTCGATAGGATCCGGTCTAGCAGGCTTAGTCTCTGGATCAGGATCGACCTCACCGGGTCTCAGCCGTCTAACATCATCAGCACTGGGTCCAGCAGCATCGACACCTGTCAGCCCAAGCTCAGCATTCTCAATGGATTCAGCCTCGTCCAGTAATTTTTGGTATCGTTCAAGGCACTGTGTCGCTGTTCTGCCTACGATTGGTGCGATTGTTCGCCATTGTGTTGGCATGAGTTTTGCAAGATGGAGCAGTTTTTCATCTTCGGTCTAAAGAAAGAGCAATAAACGTTGGAAAAGGCGTCCCGTCCATGGCCCTAGAGGCAGCGGGAAGGAAAGAGAAAACGCACCTTTGACCATTCTACTTTCTTGATGGATGGATCTAACCACTCGTACCATCTAGCTTTACATTGCTTGGGTGTCTTACGAACGAGAAGAGACGAGATACGGGCCCATTGCTGTGGAACACGGAACGGATTTTATATGGTGAGCATTAAATCAGGCCAGGTCCCACAGCTGCCGTCTGGGGATCAAGATAACTTACGTTCTTTCCGTATTTGGAAATAGCAGCCTTGAGAATCTCATCCTCCGTGTTACGCCTGAGGAGGAAAAGAGGCACGGTCAGAAGAGAACTCCAACAGGACAAGTCGTGCAGATAGAAAGCTCCGCTCACCAGATTCTGTACACAACCAACCCAAATAGTAAAAGAAGTTGCAGACAACCAGAATCCATATGGGAATGAGAATAGAGACATTTTCATCAGCAAACCGGACAAAGAGCCATCGAAATCCGCTCGAACTAGTTCAACTCACCCTCCCTTGATGATAATTCGCTGTGAAAACGAACAAGATGGAGTCAGAAACCTATCAAAGCATCGTGTACTGTACTAGAAGGATGTAAACTCACCACCATCCTGAATTATGAATTGTTGGGGACCTCGACAGTGACGGTGAAGAGGAAGAGTCTCGCTGGTCGAACAGTCGACCTGGCAGGAGAGGGGGCGAGAAAAAGTGAATATGGAAATTGTGTCAGCTTTGGCTTCCGTTGGACTGTTTGGAAAGGATAGAGATATTTAAAATATATGGTATTTTCTATTGTAGGGAATTCAACAGGACATCTAAACGAATCGGCCAGCCAGACGAACTTCACGCCCTCACCAAAGAAAACAAGGACATCACCAGGGTGCGCCCTACATTTTGCTTTTCTACACTATCTACATATGCTGTTCAACCCCTGCACGAATTTCGCTAGAGTGAACGAGCCAAGAGTTTGATGACGATTAGACTGCAAAGATGAGTCTCGCTAGATGCTGGGCTCAAAATGTCATGGAAACAACGAGAGCGAGTGCAAAATGTAATTATGAACTGAACACACATGATCAAAAGTAAACAAAAAGGAATGTAAGATATGCAGGAAGAGTTTGAGAACAGAGAGAAATAAAATAATGCAAAAACAAAAACTTGAAGACGATGGGATTCGAACCCATGCCCTTTCGGACCGCGGAACTGCTTGCGAACAAGAGTATTGAATCAAGAATAACCTTAACACGGCGCCTTAGACCGCTCGGCCACATCTCCTTGATGTGGGAGAAGCCAGCTACTTTTTGCTGGATGCTCTTTTCCACCCACTGTGTTTTGATTTTGTTATCTAAGCATTCAGAAGCAAAGTAAGCTCTCTTAACGATTGAAGCTTTTTTCAGAGAGTAACCCAACCTGATACTAAAGTGAAAGTCATCAAACTGTTCGCGAAGAAGTCTGTTAGAACGGGACTACTATCAGCGTGCCACCTAAATCTGCTTTAGTTGGTGATGTCGACCCGGGTGCCTGGAAACTGTGTTAAGGGTTCACTTTAGTCCGCTCGGGTGATTGGAACTACTTTATGTACATAGCTACTAAGGCCAACGTAAAGCAATACTGACTGAGTGTCTTTGGCGGTTGCATTTGGCAAACTTAATGCAACGGTTGTTTACCCCAAGTCTCGACCATCTCAACGTAAGTTGGTAATCATCAGAGCTCAGTAATTCTCAGTTTGGTGTACGGCTCCTGAAAACTAGTCCTTCATCGCCTCCATTAAGCCGAACGAGAGGCGGTCGGAATAGCGATGATTTGGCAGATCCCAAAAATTTACCTGATCTTCTTTCTTTTATGATCATAAATCTGTCATACTCTCAAACTGAGAGTAAGGAGTCAATGGAGTTGATGAAAGAATCAAGAAAGGGACGGAGATTGGAGGTGTTTTTGGCGATTTGATGCCAGAGGCAGTTGAATCGACGTAGATGACTTTGACTACACAGATACTCTACAGGTTCTACCCTGCATGGTTTGAGATTTATGGCCTATAGTCAGGTTTTTATTCCTGTGGTCAATTCATTGTCTGCATTGACCTCTTGTCTTACACTTCCCATATCGCAGATGCGGAGCTTAGGAAAGACCTCGCCAAGAGAAACCTAATCCCCTCAAGTGGTGATACATCTGGGTAAGATTGATTGGATACGATCTCAATATCTCGACCAGGCCTTAGTTCTGGGATCTAGTCTCTATGAGTATTTTTGGTCTTCCGAGGATATCTTCAAACTCAAATGTTGACTCTGTTTGCGCTTCGCTGCTTGTTTCTCGCCTTTACGTTGTACGAGAGGAGGAAATATTCGGAGAACTTCTCACTTCGGAGTTCTTCTCACATATAATTTTCAACTACCCCGGCCCGCTTGAACCTATCTTAGGCCAAACTGTTGGCTACAAGGTACAGTCGCAGAATGCAATGAGGAAGAACGAAAGAGCTGACGTAAAAAAATAATGTTCCTGCTGATGAGAGAAAGGTAAGAAATAGAGTATCTGTCTAGAATGTTTGTTGGGGCACTCGGTCGTCGTTCTGTAGCGACTTCGGATAGAGAAAGAGTTGGTTCCCATTGATGATCCAACAGTGATCGGACAGCGACTAATCTTCCTTCGATTTACATGAAAATATATATTATAATGAACTCGGAATGCTCAGTATGCAGTAGCAGCTTGCTAAACAATTTTTTCGCAGTGAACAATACACCTGCTGTTGCTGGTCGGAGAAAGTATTTCTTTCTTGATCAGCCCCTGCCACTGGACTACTTAGATGTAAAAAAATAACTACATAAAAAGCAAGTCTACAGCCAGAGAGCATATTGCCTCCATTATGGGAGGTTTTCGTGGAAGCGAAGATCACAAAAGATCTGCACTGAATCAATCCCAGTTGGGACCGCCGCGTTGGTTCCATTTCAAGCTACCTCTAGCATTTTTACGCTTGAAAGAGTTCTGAGCAGAAAAGAGCTAGAGTACCAGAATTTCGCATTTAAACTTGTCTACAAAACGAATAACTGCATTGTGGATTAGCTGAAGAGTTGGAGCAGATGCAGATCAGAGCGCACTGACTGCTCTACCTACCCTTGTCTGACTTCCACTCGGTGTTTTGATTCATTTCGGTGAGAGAAGAAAGTTGGCTTTTCATATCAGTGCAAGGAATGACTTAAGCAAGATGATCTGCGGTGGGACACAATAAAAAAAACAAGGGGATCCGACCGCTCACATTTCAATTTCCTGGCGTTCGCAGGCGCTTTCCCCTTGTCTCATTGCCCACGACATCACCTTTCGAGACGAACCATCAGAGGACTCTTCTACAGCCCAAGAGAACCTCAGATCTGTCCACCTTGCAGGACCACACCCCGGTACCATCTTTCTATCGCTCAACTTTCCTTTTAAAACGTTTGTCCAATTCAACCCACCCACGCTAGCTCGCTCTGAAATAGGAGAAATCACCCTCTTTTTCACTCGAAAGCACTTCCAGTTGGTACTCGAGCCTCCACTGTGCTCCTGCCATCAACAAGCACCCGATTACTAGGTGGAATACTACGAAGTGCGTGAGCTGTGAATCAAAGGTAGCATTCCAAACAGGCATTTGACTCGGGTTTTCCCGTATATTCAGATCCGATCGTTGTACTGGGTTATCTTTTAGGCTCTCTTGTATCGATCTGGTGAGTGTGGTCAGTTTATTTCGAGACCAGGAGTGGGAAGCTGCTGTTTGCTCGGGCCTCTCGCTGGCTGTTGTTCTTCTTTCACTCAAGTAATCGCCCTCTGAACATCCTGAATTTCCTGCTGCTACTGCGTCTCAACACAACTGATACTGACAACGTGGTCTTTGTTCTTTGTCCAATTCGTTTGTGTGCCAAATTCGAAGAAAAGTCACTCAAACCTTCTCTCGCACGAATCAAGATCGAAGCTTCGACTTGAACCTTTCCCCATCTTTCCAACAAACATCTGATTTATCAGTCTATTCAAGCTATAAGAACTACTCTCTCGAAGAATGGGAGCAGGTTGTTGTAAACCGGAGGTTAGTATCTCGAGTGAAGGATCTCGCCCTTCATACAATAGATTCCGCTGCGGATAGAAGGCACTGATGTCTGTTCTGCACTCTTTGCATTTCTGACTCGACCTAGGTGATTGATTTTGAAGGCGAAGTCAATCTCTTTCATTTCCACCTTCTGAGAAGTGTAGGGAAGGGGGCTTTTGGAAAGGTGAGTTAATGTGGCTTCAGACTAAGGATGAAGAGACGCGGCCCAAGTGGGGCCAAAGAAGGGAAGATTTTCGCTAGTTTGCTGCTGAATACCGGTGGATATAAGAAAGAGAGGAAGGAGAAGACTGTGTTGGCTTGGTCGCGGTGGGGTGCTGATAAACTTAATGCAGTCAAGAGACTGACCCTTGTGACCCTTTCGTTACTCTTACCAGGTCCGAGTGGTCCAGCACAAGCAGACTAAGCAGCTACTAGCGCTGAAGTACATCAACAAAGCGAAATGTGTCAAGATGAAAGCAGTTGCCAACATAATACAGGAAAGAAGGTTATTGGAAGAGGTACGTTCAAATTGTTACCCTCCGCGCGCCTCATTCTTTCGTTCCCTTTTATTCCCCGCTTGAAGCACTGAAACTAATGCTTCTCACACATTCCAACGGTCCCTATGGAATATCTTTGTTTTAACTAGATCGACCATCCGTTTGTGGTAAACTTGCGATATGCCTTCCAAGACGATGAGAATTGTTTCTTCGTGATAGATTTGATGCTCGGTGGCGATCTGCGTTGTAAGTTTCTGCCCGTCCTCATTGCTTCTTTGAGAAAGTGATGCGGACAGACAGACTGATTTGCTTCTGATTTTAGTCCATGTTGATCGATCTGGTGGTTTCGAGGAGAAGGCGGTTCAGTTTTACGTCGCGGAGATTGCCTTGGCTTTGGACTATCTGCATAGGATACGGATCGTGCATCGGTGAGTCTAATCAGATCTACCACAACCCATACAAGCTAGTAACTAAGTCGTCGTGTCCCCAACCCAGTGATCTGAAACCGGATAACATTCTTCTTGATGAACGTGGCCACGTCCACTTGACCGACTTCAACATTGCCGTTCACTTTTCCGACCGGCGTCCACTGACAGGCGTAGCTGGCTCAATGGCTTACATGGCTCCTGAAGTACTAGCGAAGAAGGGCTACACCAGCCCGATAGACTGGTGGTCTCTCGGCGTGATTGTGTACGAAGTCCTGTTTGGTCGAAGGCCATTCAGGGGGAAGACCAACTCGGCACTGACGACCAGCATCATGACTGAAAAAGTCACCTGGCCGGAGGAGCTGCCGGAAGGAGGCAGACTCAAGTGTAGTGAGGATGGAATGGACGCCGTCCTGAAGTTTTTGGATCGAGATCCGACGACGAGGTTAGGTGCTGGTGAGCATGGGTTAGACAACATAAAAAGTCATCCTTGGTTGAGGAACTTAGATTGGGACAGTATCGAAAATAAGACTGCTATCCCACCATTTGAACCTGATGTGAGTTTTGACCATCTTCTCCGATAAGACACAGCGTTGACCCCAGTTCTGTTCTTTCTCATCAGTCCAAGAAGGCCAACTTCGACGCAACACATGAACTGGAAGAGCTTTTACTAGAAGAGAACCCATTGAAGGCTCGAAAACGAAAACCGAACCAGGACGTCGCTGCAATGAGCCCTGAGATGAGAACCATGGAGCAACAGTGAGTTTTGACGATGCTCTACCAAAAGGTACGGTTATGGAATAAACTTCTTTTCCTCTTAGCTTCACGGTATATGATTACAAACGAATGACGAGGAAGTCATACTACCACCCACAATTAACATACCAATCACAAACCGTCTCGACTGGCACAACTGCGACCGCCCTGACAAACAACTCTTTCCTATCCACAAAACCCCCGGCTTTAATGTCTGATCGATCAGATACACCGACACAGCAGCTGGTTTCCACAACGGGCGTCGATGTCGAAGGCGCGATTGCGGACGGTGGTGGGATCGCTCGAATGAAGAAGAACATGATCAGCCCTGATGTCGAACTACAGAGGTTGGTGAGTTTTCCTCCTCGAATTACTCTGAGAACTATTTGACTGATGGATTAACGTTGTTGTTTTGTAGGGTCAGGATGAGTGAAGGAACGAAACTCTCCAACCTGGACCATGCTATTGGCTCTGGCTCTGTTAAACCTCGTCGGGATCCGTCAGGGCTCAACTCACGTTCGGCTCTCATATCGGTGTAAAAGTTGTCCACTGGATCAGCATTCTGTCTTTTCTTCTGTATCTGCATCTCTTGGTTTTGGACGGGCTCTCTTTTTGGTCTACCTCTCTCGTTTTGGTCTTTCTCTTTCCTAATGTTCTAAAGTTTTTCTTTGCTCTGACTCCTCAAATTCCCCCTGCACTTCAATACCCTACCTCACAAGTCGTTCAGTTCAATTTCATCGTCGATGACGTTCTGCTTGTTATCATCATACCACACCGTTTTCTTGATCAAATGCTATATGCTACGCTTGCTTTATTCAACGTTTTAATCAATTCACCTTGACGATGTTCTTAGTTTCGTTTGCGATGGGGATTCGTAAAGTCACGGTCAATACGTCACATCTTTGGTAACGCCACTTCGAGGTCCCAAACTTCGAATTCGTAGCAGCCGCCTCCAGTTTCTCTCTGTTTGACAGCCAACCCAGTCTCAAGGAAATGTCAGGTGCAACAGCAGGGCAGTCGACACTAACCAGAAGGGCCTCAAGCATCGTAACAGCTGGGGGAGCTGACATACCGGGTAGACGAGCTCCAGACGAAGCCCTGTATCAGTTCAAGCTTTTAGAAGCCCTTCGCAGTGGTCAAATCGCAGAGATCACCCCCTTCTTACAAGATCTTTCCAAGTCTAACAATGCTACTTTGGCTGCGGCCTTAATTAATAGGGCTGTCAGGGTGTCTGACGGTAAGTTTTTAGCAGTGTTCTGGTTTGGAAGGTCCAAGATCGTCGAATAGGAAGGCGACGCCTGGGTGGACAGGGCAGGGTTCGATCATCCCAGAGGGATTGAGGAGCATTTCCAGGGCCTGAGCTAGTACTAGCAGATACTGTTGAGCAGCCTAAGTCTGTACCTAAAGGGCAGAGCTCTACATGGAACGAGCAGCAGGGCCATCTTCTGAGACGAGAGCACGGTCGAAAACCTCCATAATCCTGATGCTCACCTTCCATGATGGCGAAACTTTATGTCTGACCACATAATATTGTCTCTTCTAGTGGACACTGTCAGGTTCTTGCTGTCCCAAAAGACAATTAACGTCAATTCCGTCCACCCACCGAATTCAGGAACGACACCTCTTCACGTCGCTGCCGAGCTGGGTAGATTAGACATGGGTAAGCAGCATCTTTACGAAAAAAAAAAACACCTGGACTTGTAATTGATTTGTATTTCACTCTCACTTCTCCATGGGATTCCGTTGGGCGTGAATACAGTTCAATTGCTGTTGGAACAGCCAGATCTCGACGATACTCTAAGGAACGAAAAGGGACAAAGCTGTATCGAAGTTGCTAGTTCAGATGAAGTGGTGGACCTAATCCTTCGTGAGTGCTTTGTCAAGGAGCTTTCTCTCACAGGTCATGTGCAACCAGCTCATTTTATCCCGTGTGCTATTTAAATCCTCTTACAGGCAACCGGGCAAGCCTTCAGTCTTTGTTTTTACAACACCTCTCAACCTACGTGTCACTCCCTACTCCAACTCCAGCTGCAGGCTCAGAACCAATCATTCATTTACTTTCCGGTCCACGTGCGTCTCTGCTTGACATCAACGCTCTTGACGCCAAGTCTGGTACGACCTTGTTGCACGAAGCTGTTAGAAGGAAAGATAGCAAACTTGTTCGATTTTTAACAATCGACAAGCACGCTGATGTCTTTGTTCGGGACAGGAAGGGAAGACGAGTGGGTGTGGAAGGGGAAGTTGGGGAAATTGCTTCGGTGCTCAAACAAGGTTCGTAGCTCCCTTGTTCACATTTGAGTCTAAGTCTGATGTTTCTGCCATTTACAACAGCTGCTAACAACCAGAAGGCTATTGGTCAAACTGCTGATGGTAAACCCAAACCAGCGCGTGGCTATCTGGTATGTTTTGTATTCCCAAGTTTGCATTTTTTTTCTTTGTATTTCGTATTAAGGCGGGAAAATTCTCTAATCCCACAGATGAAATATACCAACGTAGCTCATGGCTATAAATCTCGGTGGTTCGTTCTCAACGAAGGTACTCTAGACTGTACGTCATCCACTATTCGGATTACAAAACCGAGCTCAAGTAGTCCTCCGCTCTACTTTACTGACCTTTGGTTATGTAGACTACCGTAATCAAGAAGAGGAAGGAAAATTTGGAAGAGGTTCAATTACACTTCCTTTCGCCATCGTCAAATCGACGTCCTCAACTGGCTTCGATATTCAACCTGGTCCAGGCGCTCGTTTTAAAGCTTGGAGCGTTAAAGCAAGTCACCCTCAAGAAGCTGCCAACTGGACTCAGTCTCTGAAGCAGCACATCGAGTACTACAAAGCCGCTGGCCTGCAAGAAAAGAATGCTCTCCAAACCACCTCCACCAGATCATCTATCTCGTCTTTACGAAGCTCTGGTGTGACGCCATCCCACATATTCACCACACCTTCGTATGCTCCACAACCAATGAGTCGACAAGATAGCTCCCCTTCAATGTCGATCGATGATGAAACTGGAGACGATGTGTCAGTGAAGAAATCGAAGGGTCACCGTGGTCTTGGTGGAATTCCTCACGCCGACACTTTCGCTTTAGATCGTAACACGGTGAAAGCTCATTTAGAAATTACCAATCAGTTGGTTGACTCTCTTGTTGTCTCATCTCCCGCACCCTCCATCACTTCATCCTCCGAACCTAAGCCTCTCGGTCGCTCAAACACTGCTCTGTCCGTCTCGAGACAACAGAGTGTGAAAGATGGTCTCAAAGACAGCATGAAGGTCCTCGGAGAATTAATTGAGGATTACCAGCAAAAGGCGGCCGAGAGGGAAGCTTGGTTAACAAATAAGTATCAGAGGGAGGTTGATGCCAAGCTGTTATGGGAGCAGAGCATGCAGGAGGTGGCGGCCAAAGAAGCTGAAATGGAGAGAGACTTAATGGAAGCCTCGAGGGAAAATACCGAACATCGAAAGGCCCTCAAGAAGTTCACCAGCCCTGGGTACTCGGCAACTTTGGAAGCTACAGGTTCTCAGGATGGTTTCCCTATCTCTGGAACGGCAACCAGTCTGGCTCTAGCTCAACAAAAAACGAAGGAACTAACAACTCCTGCCCCCAACAAGGAGCTCCCGGCAGTTCCTGTTCGGTCGCCTCAGCTCGCTCCCACCTCCTTCGACCCTTCGCATCCAGACGTCTCTATCCAGCTACCTACCGCTCCTGCTGTCACGGATGGCGTTACCATCATTGACGATGATGATGATGATGACGATGAGTTCTTTGATGCCATAGAATCGGGTGCATTGCCTGTTCAGATCCCTGAAGAGTTGTCGAGAGGTGGAAACTCTCACCCGGAGGCTAACCACAGCTCTCTTCCAAAGGAGGAGGGATCCAACATCTCTTTGGCTGGGATGGACTTCTATAAGCAGTTGAGGCACAGACTTCCCATAGACAGCGATCAGCGTCCACCCGTTAGTTTGTGGGCTATCTTAAAGAGTTCGATAGGTAAAGATCTTACCAGAATCTCGTGAGTCATCCTTTTCGCCTTCAGCTCTATTCAACGAGTCGTTCATTATAATCTGTTACAGGTTCCCTGTTCTCTTTAACGAGCCCACTTCCATGTTGCAGAGTAAGCAAGCCTGTCTGGTGGCTGCTGTATTGCCTATTTCTGACATCCGCCTT
The DNA here is from genome assembly GCA_014825775.1 of Krasilnikovozyma curviuscula. Taxonomy (NCBI): domain Eukaryota; kingdom Fungi; phylum Basidiomycota; class Tremellomycetes; order Cystofilobasidiales; family Mrakiaceae; genus Krasilnikovozyma; species Krasilnikovozyma curviuscula. The sequence goes on from MVAQ01000045.1 coordinate 43,077, forward strand.
TTTTTTAATTTCAGGGATGGCCGAAGAGTGAGCCACCTGTTTTGGTATTGAAATAATTCATCTGTCTAACTTCTTTTGTTCCGTGTAGTATGGAGTTCTCTGAATGTCTCGATGCTGCTTCAGCCAACCCTGATTCAGCGAAACGTATCGCATATGTTGCTGCTTTCGCTATGAGTAATTATTCTAGTACTATTGGCCGAATTGCGAAACCATTCAATCCAAGTGAGTTGTCAAGTCGCCCTTGTTGGCTCCGTCATTAACTTATGCCGACTTTGTCCTTTGCGTCTCACAGTGTTAGGAGAAACTTTTGAATACGCTCGTCACGACAAGGCGTACCGATACGTCTCAGAACAAGTTAGCCATCATCCACCCATGTCTGCCTGCTGGGCTGAGTCACCACACTGGAAGTACTACGGCGAAGTTGATGCCAAAAACAAGTTCTTGGGCCGAAGTTTCGAGATCAGGCCAACTGGTGTCGCTCACGCAACCTTACGCATCCCAGCTAAATGGGTTGACCCCTCAAAGAAGTACCCAACTGATTCCGATGTGCCATTTGCGACAAATGCTGAGGAGCCAATGGTCCTCGAGCATTACAGGTGAGTATGGCCTTTTGTCATAGATTTGCACGGTGCTGATTGTTCTGCTAATCTTCAGTTGGAAGAAAGTAACAACGGCAGTCTCTAACTTTATCATGGGCAACCCTATCATTGATCACTTTGGTGACATGTTGGTCACCAATCATCGAACTCACGAAACTTGTTTGCTTACGTTCAAGCCGCGAGGATGGAAGGCGAAAGACTCGTGTGAGATCAAGGGATCAGTGATGGATAGTGCTGGACAAGAAACCTGGGAGATTGCTGGTAGTAAGTGGTGGCAATCCTTTTTGAACTGTTGCCATCTGTTGCTGATATTCGTCGCTTCGTTCCAGGATGGAACTCTCAGTTGGTCGCAAGGAAGGTCGGCATAGGCAGAGCTCCGTTGCTTCCCGACGATTCTCTGCCTACAACACAGGACGCAGGATTGAGCAGTCCGAAGATTGCACCAGAGTACCTTCTTTTGTGGAAGAACACCGAGAAGCCGACCGCTCCTTTCAATCTCACACCATTTGCCATCACTTTAGTGAGTAATCTTCGCTAGTCTACTCTATTCCTAAGAGTTTTTTTCTCATACGATACCCATTCGATAGAACGATGCTCCTGGTGAATTGAGAGACTGGCTTCCTCCGACTGATTGTCGACAAAGGCCTGATCAACGAGCGTTCGAATTGGCGCAGTACCATAGAGCGAACGAGTAAATCTTCCTCTCACACCTTGTTCGGGAGATAACCAGTACTAAGTATGTTTTCTTTGACAGCCTCAAACTCGCTCAAGAAGACAAGCAGAGAGCGACACGGAAAGCACGAGAAAATGGCGAATTGCCCCCTCACGAGCCTCGTAGGTCACGTTCATTGCAGAACGACTTCTGACTCTTCTAACCGACACTTATCACATGTTTTAGGATGGTTTGTACTGATGACTGATGAAGATACTGGAGAACGTGTATGGCTTCCCAGGCGTACGGCAAACAAGGGAGTTGAGTATTGGGATTGTCGTGCGAAGCGTGACTGGAAGGACGTCGAAGACATCTTCTTGCACGACGAAATCTAGACCAAAAGCTCCCTTTCCCGAATTTACAATGATAATGTGATCTCTATATCTATACGAGTTGGATAGAGATAGAATGAGTAGTGTGTAAATGTTAGTTCTAATTTTATGGATGTAAGATACAGTTCGTTTGAGAGAGATGTTAGCTTAAGCACTATGGGTTGGGGCAACCATTGGTTGTTCTGGTGCACGTGATACAGGTTCTTCAGAATCCAGTGGTGCATGGGCGAGTTGTGAAGAAACAAGAGCGGCGAACTTCGAGTTGGGATCCGCTGCCAGTTCGTCGAAGGGACCGTCTTCCGCTACCACTCCGTTGTCAACCAGGATGACTCTGTCAGCCTGAGCAATGCTAGAAAGTCTGTGTGCAACTGAAAAAAGTTTTGAGTCGAGGTCAGCGTCGAAGTAACTGGATATAGAGATAAAAAGGAACTCACCTAGAATAACAGTTGTCTCTTTACCGTCCATGATCTTATCGATAGCTTCGTTGACATGACGTTCACTGGCGGTGTCCAAAGCAGATGTCGACTCGTCCAAAAGAAGAATTCGTCTGTGATGGGAAGAAGCCACTCGTTAATTTGCTCGATTGAAAGCACAGAAACCGAGCTGACTCGACTCACGGTTTCCTAATGAGAGCTCTGGCAATGTTCAGCCTCTGAGCCTGTCCACCTGATAGTGACGTCCTACCGATGACAGTTTCATATTCCTGATCCAAATCTTCGATGAAATCCTGACACCCAGCCAGCCTGGCAGCTTCCTCTACTTCCTCTCGAGTTGCTTTTCCACCAGGTTTGCCATATGCGATGTTATCGTGGATCGTTCCAGCGAAGATGACGGGTTGTTGGGAGACAAGGCCAATTGATTGGCGCCAAGAGTTGAGCGAGTAAGTTGAAATTGGAGTGCCATTGAAGAGTATCTGGCCATGGTCAGGTTCATAGAACCGCATCAAGAGGGACTGAATGGACGACTTTCCACTTCCAGATGGACCACTGAGGTTGAAACATCGTTGTCAGTCTTGATGTTAAGACAGTGTAGTAAGGGCGTAAGCTTACACAATAGCAACACTCTCTCCCTTTCGGATCCTGACATCGATACCTTTCAAGATCGTCTGATCCGGACGAGATGGATACGTGAAGTTGACATTTTTGAATTCAATGTCACCCTTCTCATCAGGACCCAAGATTTGTCCGTCGTCAGACTTGATCTGTGGCTTCTTTTCGAGAAGATCGAACACTCGCTCTCCTGCGCCGAGACCTAGACACGAAAGATATCAAGTCAACAGCTCGCACTGTCTGTAGATATAAAGTCTTGCATCTTACCCCTAGATAAACTTGTCCAGCAGCCAGCTAGTGCTTGGATAGAGCCGTCAACGTAGTTGGTGTAAATCAGGAGAGCAGTCAAGTCGCCGATCGATAGAACACCCTGTTGAACCTGGATACCACCATAGACAATGACGGCAAAGTCGATACTGTAGGTTTGAGTCAAACACTGATCGGATCAGACAGCTAGAGGTGAAAATAAACAAGGATTCAACTTACAAATCACCCATCAACCTTGATGCGAAACCCTGATAAATGGCATTTGCTTTGATTTCTCTTTTGGCAATCTCAAACACCTTGTCAACCTTCCCGGCAAATGTCTCCGCTTCCAACACATGGTTGCCGTACGCTTTGATGGTCCTTACGCTACCCAGTTTCTCTTCTGCAGTCTTGGACATGGAACCGAGCGCTTCTTGTTGCTGGGTTGCGAGCTTTTGGATGTATCGGCCATAAAATATTGAGCCTATAGCAGTTGGCGGTCTGGAGAGCGAACGCCTCATTATTAGATTAAATTTCGAGGGAACATGGAAAGAATCATGCTTACACGATGGCCAGAACTACGGCAGTCACGCTGGCGTTGACGTACAGCATCGCACCGACACAACAAATCAAAGCGGACAGTGCTCGAAGAGCATCTGACGTGTTGGTTGTTATCGACTCCCCAAGAATCGTTGAGTCGTTGCTGCGGGGTGGGACATGAAACCGTCAGCGCGGCCGCAACTTCCACATTGACACTATTTGAGAAACAAACAAATCGGGCCAAGATTTACCTTAATCTTGTCACAATATCACCAGCATGTCGATCGCTATATTCGACTTCTTGTTCCAACACACTCTGATAACTCCTGTTCCTGATCCGCGCAATGATCCTTTGCCCACTCGTCTTCATTAGATATGTCCTCGTCAATCCCGCACCAGCACCGGCGATGTACAACAATGTCAAACACCCGAGCGTCGGGACAAGAGCGAGGCCGATGAACGTCAGGTTGGGCTTCTCTGGATCATCAGACTTCTCCTGCGTGAAGAAGTTCATGAGCTGGCCAACGACGTAAGGACCCGTCATACCAATCCAACTCGATATGAACAAGAAGATGATGGCTAGTGCGATGGTCCTGGATTCGGGTTTGGCAAGAGGGATGAGTTTGCGAAAGGACACTTTGGAGTCCTTGGGCCGGGCACCGAATTGACGGATCGAGGAGAGGATTGAGGAGAGTCTACTAGTCGCCTTTGATAACGGCGGCGGGACTGGTGGTGGGGGTGATGACGACTGGGTGGAACAGAATTGTGATTTTGACGCTGGGGGCGGATGCTGCAGGGAGAATGGTGTTTTGGGCCATTTCGCTGCTGCTGAAGGTGTTTGAGGCAACAGGGTTTTCCTGCTAGCGTGATGAGATGCTGAGAGTGAGTAAAAGGATCTGGATAGAATCGTTTGGTGCGTTGGTTTGTACGCCGACAAGTTTGATGGGGAGAAGGCTGGGATGAAAAGTGACAGTGGGGGTACTGATTTAGTGCTACAGCCGAACACAACAATTCTAGTTGCTGGTGCCATTGTGATCATCGTAAGAGAAGAGCTAGTTCAGAACTCTGGCGTCAACTCAATGTTTTCTGGCGGGGTCAAGTTTCACCACCTGATTACGCCTGTAAAAGGCCAAGGGAAAAGTCAGAGAGCGGAAAACTGCTCGGTAATGTACAGAAATACATACCAGCAGTTGGATGAGGGGTTGCTTGAGAGCCCAGAGAGCCTCAAAAGCTGAGTAAAAACGAGGGGAATAACCCTAGCAAGTCAGCGTCATGCAAGAATTCACGAATGCCTTTCTATCAAAACAAGCAGGTCCAACGCACCTGGAAGATCCCTCTATACTATGTTTTATTCTGAATCTGTCGGGAGGATGATCTTGAGTTGATGCTGGTCAAAAGCTGGTCTGTACCTTAGTTCACGCCGAAAGTAAGCAAGCGAATTCTTCGGATTTCACATTTTTATGAATAAGTTCCTTTGGTAAAGACCATGAGATGAGAATATGATCTGACACCTTGCTTTACCATGTTCCGTGGGAGACTTAATAGCAAAGTTTGCGAGTTTGGCGCTTGCGCATCTAATCAGATGCGCTGCGTGAACCAGCTTCGCATGTGCTCCTGCCGAAGGTTAATACAGATAAAAAGGTCTTCGAAGTCTATATATTACTTATAGCCCTGTCAATTGGGAAGAATTGGCAGATAAAAGTTCAACCTTATTCTTGAGGTCCGGCCGGCAGCTTCAACTCTATCGGTTTGGATTGATTCACAACTCTAGCACCATTTACGCTTCAATTTCTATTCTTTGCTTTGACTCGACTTACACTAAGAGTTGTACCTGTCATCGCTCTGCGTGCGTCGCAAGATGGCGAAAGCTTCGCATCTTTCGAATGATCTTATCGCAAAACTATTACAGGAAGAACGGTAGTATTCAGAGCTCAGTATCTATGGCAGAAGCAGGATTCCACTCCTAGAACTTCTAAAATTACCCTCCCTGTTGGAAATGAACCGAATGGTCGAGAGGCTGTTGATGGTGATCAAAGGCCGCCAAGGTCATCACAAGCCGCTTGTAATCTAGAGAGAGCTATCGAAAACCTGATTCAGAGGCACGTAGACCTACAAACCTTGGTCTGAGATGGAAATGACTTGGAGTGAGATTGCAAGCGTGTTCGAGGTGCGACGCGCTTTGTTGCCATTTGGGAGAACCACAATTTTTAGAAATTGGCCCAACTTCCCCCTCTCAAAATGTCACCGATAGCTTTATATGGGGCATAGAAGAGCTGAACATCACTCAATAAATATTCCTATTTTCTTGGAAATTCCTCCAGGCGCATCAGAAATTTTGCTCGAAACCGAGCAGAGGAGAAAGGTGTTATTTCTTGGGCTAACCCCCTCCCCAAAAAAATTGTATCTTTTCCCAGCTATGCCAGCTCAAACTTACCTTGCACCTGAGTCTGCTATGGACGAGTTGGCCAAGTACACTCGAGGGGATGGTCTCAGCGTCACCGAGTTGGTCAGTCTCTCAAAATTTTCTGCTGATGTTTGAACGATGTGTGCTGAATTACTTTTGGTTTCGTTGCCTACAATGTGATTTCAGATGGACTCTAGAACCCATGGTGGATTGACTTACAATGACTTCCTCATGCTTCCAGGTCACATCAACTTCCCAGTGAGATCATCTTACCACTCTCAAGATGATGACTCGGTAGAATCCTAGCTGACTTCCTCAACTTTGGGTTTTACTAGGCTAACATTGTATCCCTTGAGTCTCGGTATGTCTTTACACGTCTACTCGTGGTGTTCGGAGGCCTTCAGTCTAGCTAATCGGTCGAAAAAATTTCCATTCCCACGCAGCATTACCAAGCGTATCTCTCTCAAGACTCCTTTCCTTTCCTCCCCAATGGACACTGTCACCGAATACAAGTAAGCTCACTGTTTATATAGAATACATTCAGCCTCATTTTCTGACATTCATCGCGTCCTCTTTCCGCCAGGATGGCTATCTCTCTTGGCTTGCACGGTGGACTTGGTATCATCCACTACAACATGTCACCTGAAGCTCAAGCTGCCATGGTTCGCAAAGTCAAGAAGTTCGAGAATGGCTTCATCACCGATCCAGTCGTCCTTTCTGCCCAAGCAACCGTTGCTGACGTCTTGGACATCAAGGCCAAGCTCGGTTACTCCGGTATCCCAGTCACTGGTTAGTACCTGGTTTCTTTTTCGCACAAACATTGTTACTCTGTGGTAAGGCTGGGAAGGAGTTTTGAATGAAGAATACTTTAAACAATAACCTTCGTTCTTCGGTAATAACGCTCCTCTAGCGGAGGAGTGTGTAAATTGACGATAACGTTTATAACCCATGTCCGCTGACAAAATTCCCTGGCCTTACCTCTGTTTTCAATCGTCTTATTACTTTGCATCGCCGCTTTGACACTCTTGACTGACTCAATTCCATTTTTGTTGTGACCATCAACAGACAATGGCAAAATCGGTGGTAAACTCCTCGGTATCGTCACTGGACGTGATATTGGTTTCTGCACCAACCCAGAGAAAGTCACTCTCGCCGAAATCATGTCCAAGGACCTCGTCACCGCCAAGAAGGGCATCACTCTCGAAGAAGCCAACAACATCCTGAAGGACTGCAAGAAGGGTAAACTTCCTATTGTCGACGAAGAAGGTCACCTTATCTCCCTCCTCGCCAGATCTGACTTGCTCAAGAACAGAAACTACCCCAACGCATCCAAGTCACCAGCAACCAAGCAGCTCTACTGTGGTGCTGCCATTGGAACCCGACCAGCCGACAGAGAGAGACTTGGCCTCCTTGTCGCTGCCGGTTTGGACGTCGTTGTCATTGACTCCTCCCAGGGTAACTCTATCTGGCAGATCGATATGATCAAGTGGATCAAAGCCACCTACCCCAACCTCGAAGTTGTCGGTGGAAACGTCGTCACCCGTGAACAAGCCGCCAACCTCATTGCTGCCGGTGCCGATGCTCTCAAGATCGGTATGGGATCTGGTTCCATTTGTATCACTCAAGAGGTCATGGCTGTCGGTCGTCCACAGGGTACCGCAGTCTACGCCGTCTCTGAATTCGCTAACAAGTTTGGCGTCCCAACCTGGGCCGATGGTGGTATCTCGAACATTGGTCACATTGCCAAAGCTCTTGCTTTGGGTGCTACTGCCGTCATGATGGGTAGCATGTTGGCTGGTACCACTGAATCTCCAGGAGAATATGTCAGTTTTCTTCCTACGTCTCCATCATTCGCCTTCTTTTTATTGACACTGATTCGTTCTTTACAGTACTACCAAGATGGAAAGAGAGTCAAGGCTTACAGAGGAATGGGTTCCATTGACGCTATGGAGCATCAATCCAAGGGTGCCGTCAAGGTTGCCACTGCCCACGTCGCTGCCGACAACGCCGCTGCCTCGAGATACTTCTCCGAAGGTGACTCTGTCAAGGTCGCCCAAGGTGTCTCTGGTGATGTGCAGGACAAGGGCTCAGTTGATGCCTTTTTGCCATACTTGTACACTGGTCTTCAACACTCCCTCCAAGACTCCGGTGTTCAGGTTAGTCATTTCATCCTTTGCTTTTGATTTACCATCTCATACTGACCTCTTTATTTTACAGAGCATTGATGAGCTCAAAGTCGGTGTCAAGGCTGGATCTGTTAGATTCGAGCTCCGAACTGCCTCCGCACAGGCTGAGGGTGGTATTAGCGGTAAGTACTTTTCAACACAATCACTATTGTGTATCGTGTCTGATCATTGTTGTCAATTTAGGTTTGACTTCATACACCAAGACTCTGTTCAAGTAATCCCCTCGCCCACTACACCTTACGTTTTATCTCCCATAATCAACCCACATCTCACCGCCCACATCACGAAATGTTGTCGCCAGCATCTTTTATCATCTACGCACCACTCAGATCGAGTGTACCTGGCTTTCTCTATCCTCCTTTGGACTCACGGCGTGCAGCTCGATGACCGACCAGTCTCAGCTGGCACTTGTATCAGTAAACCATCCTGCATTTTTATGCCTATTATTTCGTTGCCAAATCTGAGTGAAATTTGCAAGTGACTTTGACGAGGGTTAAAGTCTTCGTGTGCACAACTTTGACCAAACAGAGACTTCTGGAAAAATTGACTCTGAAGAGACAATGTTATGGCAGCAATATATTCACTGAGACAAAATATTACGCCATCATATCAGAGTTTCCTATCACGATCGCCGAACTGGGAAATATCAATGAGATCAGCTGGGAGCGGGGGGAAGGGAAGAACCTGGGACGAGAACAAACTCACCGCTTTGCATCTAAAAACAACTCGTTCATCTCGCTGATATCTTCCATACCAATTTCTGTCCTGCCTGCTAATCGGGCGAGAATGGATGCCGGGGTGAGAAGTTGTAAAGCATATCTAAGGTACGTGTTGGATGAAGTCGGGTTCCAGTCAGTCCATCGAGCTCTTGCACAGTAAAGAGTGCATTGAAGTTGTAAGGAACTTACCTCAGGGAACTCGTTTCACCCTCGACAGCCAGCCTCTCCAGTGCATCCTCGCTCACTGTTAAACCCTCTACTTTACACCTGATTCCCAAAATGATCTTGATCTCCTCCTTCTTGTAAGGATATGTCCTCACAATCATACACCTATCCAAGAGGTCGATGGGAACACCATGGGGAGCGACAATGCCTTCACCGCCATCCGAGTCAGTGCCTCGGATGGTCGAAAGACCTCTGTTGGTCGCGAGGATGACATGCGGGGATATCGTTGATTCAAGGGCGCGGTTTAGATAAGTGAAGCATTCCATATCCAGCATGTGAACCTAAATAGAGAATAGTTCGAGTATGTGTGAGAAATGAAGGAGATGTTGAGGGTCTGAGAATGAGGGGAATTGTACGAACCTCATCAATGAACAGCACACCAGGAACCAACTCAGCAACACCTTGCTCGATGTACTTGTTCACCACCTTGTTGATCTCCATCCTCAGCTTATCTGTTACCTCGGTCCTTCCATTCGCACCCTTCGACAGCTGGCCCATTATCGACATGATGTCCTGACCTCCCTGTGGTTTCGCATTCGCCATGTCCAAATCATGGAGGGTGATATCTTGAACAAGTTCTTTCTTTTTGTGTACTTCTCCTTTAGGCAAAGGGACGTATTCTTCAGCTTCGAGATCGTATTCGGTGGCGTAGGCATCAGATCGACCGACTCGCTGTAGGTAGAAGCAAGTTGTTAGTACGATTAAGAGAATGTGCCTTCAAGCAGGTTTGAAGTTAGAACTTGCCTTCACAGCCCCAGTATTAGCTTCGATATAGACAACATCTCCAACTGTCACTCGCTCCTTCTGGATCGCCTCGTATATCGTTGGATCTAACCTCAGCTGCTTGGTTCCCTTGACAGTCTTCAATCCGACGATGACGTGTGAGATAGTCTTTCCGTAAGACGACAGTGGGTTTTCTGCTTCTGTGGGCGTGAGTTCAGTAATTTCTCCTTCGTAAACTTCCTTGGTCTCCTTCACTCTCAAACCTGCCGCCAGGGTTCAGAAATAATAAGTCAGCTTCCTTCCTATTTGACCTCTGTATCAGGCCTTGGTTCTGTGTACGTACCAATGGCTCTTCTGAAGCTCTCTCCCAGCACTTCAGTTTTCTTTACTTCACTCGAATAAACCTCACTTCCAACCATGGGGCAGAACGGCACTTTGCTACCCAGCTCCTGAGATATTGCCAGAGCAAGAGCAGTTTTACCAGTCCCAGGTCCACCAGCGAGTAACAGAGCCCTACCAGAGAACTTCTTGAGCTGGATCAGCGACGTGATGATTCCACAAGCCTGCAGCAGAAATGTCAGTGGGAAAACTTGATTGAAATCGAAACAAGCTGGATGGACGTACCTCTCTGGCTTCTCTCTGACCTACAAAACCTGCAGAAGAGAGTGGAGCAGTACCATCTTCATCCAGACCAAGTCCTTTGCTGATAGGACAAGGGAAAAACAGAAGAAAGGTCAGAGGAGCAGAATTCGAGTGAATCAAGTTTACAACAATGATCCGTTCAACTCACATATGGGAATGGGTAGCAATCCTAGAGTCCCGGGAAGTTGATGCTCCTGATGTTGATACTGGAGTGACCTTCATTTTGAATCAGACGGCGATTTGGTGATGTTTTGGTTTGGAAGTTGCAGGCCCCCTCGCGAACGGGGGAATGCAGTTGAAGCAGCCACGAAACAGACTAGGAATTTCAAGGATTCAAACAGTGATTTAACATTTACAGAAAATTCTGGCTTTGGAATTTGACCTCTAAGGATGTTAGACTCAGCTTGTAATGGCGATTGCGACATCTCTCAAGGGTAAGTAAAGACCGCAATTGCCTCAACACTCAGCCTCTTTCTTGGTGGAAAAGCGGACTAACCAATGTAAAAGTGAAAATAAATTTAAAATGACCTTGTGGTGTTGTCGGTTGAGGTGAAACTTCTGTTCGCTTAATAGCCCTCATCAGTGGTATGGCGTGGAAAAACTTGCAACCCTTCACCCGCCCTTGAAACAGAGGACTCTCATCAGTTAACCTAACTTTACAAACAGCTGAAAATTCACTTGAAAATGAGAAAAGTCGTGACACGCTGCCTTCGGAGGAATTAAGCAAATCCCAAACCACAAGCTTGTTTACATTCAAAGTTCCCAACCAACCTTTCTTCGTAGCCTACCTACTGAGTCATAGCTGTGGTCCAAGATACTGAAAAACAATCTGCTATCTAGTTATTAGGGTTAGCTTGTAGACAGGGTGTGATACATGATTTGTCTTGCTGACCGAGTGCTTGCTTCATATCACAGGTTTCGATATCAGACAAAAACGCGGACGGTCTCTTCTACCAAACTACGGCAATTCTAATCCTTCATTACATCATCTCATAATGGCCTCCTGACTCTGTTCTTCTTCTCTACATCCCAACTCCCTCTACAGCGGCTGCGAAACCTTGAACGCAGCCTCTGCGCTCCCGCCCAACTCGCCTACAGAGTTCCACAGCCCCAATAGCGGTCTGCCCTTCCTTTCATCGGCAGGCACACAGCCTTTGAAGATGCCAACCTCATGGAAGCCGTTCTTCAGAAAAGTTTTCTGCGATCCTATGTTATAGTCGAACGCTTGACCAACGACTTGGGCCATCTGAACCGGGGTCGTGGACGTAATATAAGGGAAGTATACTGAAAGTGTTTTCTGAGCGAATGCATCAAAAGGAAGAAGGGTAAGAGAGAACTGCGATGGAAAACAACGGAACGAAGCGCTGGACGAGTTTGATTTACTCACTGACATAATACCCTTAGACCAATACTCTGGGTCTAGATAGAAACCGATGTTCCATACCCTCAGCGGGTCGTCGACAGAGAGTATCGCATTCTTATTCGCAAGCTCCTTCTTCAGCTCGAGGTCCACGACGTGCGAGTAGCTGTATGGCGAGAGTCCGATTGCACCAATGAACTGGCCGTCTGGATAGAGTTCTGACTTCCTCGATAAGTCTCGTATCGCTGCAGTCACAGGAATGGTTCGTCAGCCGGATTCATCAATTAATGTCGCGAATCAGTCACTCACTGAACACGTCCCCAATGTCAGCTCCCTCCTTTAACCTGTCGTCAATGCTATTCACCCAGCTCTCGGCATGCGACAGCTCGAATGGGAAAGGTGGGCCTGAGAGGTTCATGTACACTTCCTTGGTCTGCAGAATGAGCGTTTGCGCAACGGCATCGTTCAGACGGTAGCCAGTGAGGGCAAGCGATTCGGATCCTGGGAGTTTCAGGACAGTGCTAGACATATGGGCAGATGGAGATGTAGTGAAGATTGAGATGGGAGGGTGAGATGGTGTCGAGAGCAGCAGGCAATTTAGTAAAAAACGACGACCCGGCTCAAGTCATTTTTCTCATGCGTTTCAGGACCGCGTGGCTCCGCGTCTGGCTGTCGGAGTCATCGTAGTGACTTCAGAGGAGAGACAATAAACGGTCCCTGGGAGTTATATTCAGAAGATAATATCTGATGGATCTGCTGTTATTTCAAGAGATTCAAGTTGCAGACGCACCACATCAGATATACTAGTGATCGCGAGGAAGCTTTCATCGCTTTTCAGGGTCCCGTATAAAGTTCTAATTTAATAGCAACCTACTTCATTGCTCTTGCGCTTGTAACTTTCTCGTCTCTTTCAAACCTGGGACCTCAACCGCCAGAAATAGAATGAAAACCCAATTCAACCTGACAATTTATTTAAGTCGAATTACAGACAAAGACCAATTGCGACAACCCGCTTGCTTGAAGCGAGATAGAACGGTCGAAAAGACAGGCCAAAACGGATCGAAAAAGGAAGGATGAAGATCAATAAACATAACAATAATCACCAGGCGCGATGGCGTCAAAAAACCTGATGCAGACTGCCCTTCCTTCGCTCGACCCACTACAACCGTCATTATTTACACCTAGAAAGTAGAGGGGTGGATCAAATCCATTCCAGTTTCCTGGTTCTCAAGTAGGACGTGGCACTCACACTGTTAATAGCGCTCGGCGCAAGCCCGATCCAATGAACGTTAGAAAGTTGGAACTGAGCATGGCGAGGAGAAGAGTAGTTGCCAGGTAAAGGAAAAGTGTGTTATGGAGCCGATCTTATGTTTGTATGTAATTTCCTCGAGGTACAATGGATAATCGTGGTCACTGAAAGAAAAGAGAGAGAAGAAGACGAAAGGAAATGTTGGGCAATTTGAAAGCAGCGACCCAGGACTACAAAGGAGCACGTCGTTCATCAAGGAGATGTGGCCGAGCGGTCTAAGGCGCCGTGTTAAGGTTATTCTTGATTCAATACTCTTGTTCGCAAGCAGTTCCGCGGTCCGAAAGGGCATGGGTTCGAATCCCATCGTCTTCAAGTTTTTGTTGTTTTTTTTAATTCTGTGCTCAATTTTTCGTGCATATCTCATGAACCTTTTTGTTGATCATGTTTGCTCAGTTTATAATTACATTCTACGCTGGCCCATTTTTTACGGATTGTTTGCATGTCACAGAGTTTGCAGTATAAATCCTTCCGAGGTAGAGCTCTGGGGGTTCTCGACAGCTTTCACCAGTGCGACGCCTACCTGCCTTTGCAGGCACCGTACTTTTGGAAGATCATTGACTCGCTGAATGATATATGGTTGGATCCGCCAACATAGGATAAGGTTGTGTCTCAGGTTGGAAAAAGTAGCTCTAGGTATCAGTGTGTTTATCAGGCAGTTGCGATTCCATCCAGGCGTCGCGTCGGTAGTGAATTCATCTGTGACATGTTTTCATGTCTAGTCATGCCTAGAGGATGCTTTTTACTACATTTGTTGACGTCAGTAAAGACTTTCAAGCAGCGCGGTTATTGCCTGTGAAATGGTTTAAGACTACCTTTGATACATCGTCAAACAACCGACTACATAATACGCAACTAATGCGCGGCCACCTTTACTTCCGAGGAGATGATTCCTTGTCTATTCCCAATCCGTGTCGTAGCACCTCTATTGAAGCATTGTCATTCTTGATCACTTGAATGAGGTAAGCAAGAGCAGTTTGTTGATCTTGAATGATCTGGTGGCGAAATTACGAAAGAAGAAAAAGTAATCAGGGATAGAATCATAGAGCAAAGCATGCATTTACTCACTTTAGCCAGTCTTTCCATTCCCTCCTCGTCGACGATCCCCCAACCCTCTCGGCCGGACCCATTCAAAGCTCTCTCCCTTTCTTTCCTCACGACACCTAATAGCGCCCACAGTTCAGTCATCCTTCCTCTGAACTTGCCCATTCCACCAGGCTGATCGAGTTCTTGCGCAACTGCCTCTAGCTTCCTCTGCCAAACTTCGTCCTTAGCGGTGTTGGACGACGAGTACGATGATGAAGTTCGGAATAGTATCCGAAGGATGTGGAGTAGACGATGTGAGAGTGTTTGTTGGAGGGAAATGCATTTTTGTAAGCGGAGAGTGAGGTCAATGGAATGCTTTTGCTGTAGCGTTGTAAGACGAGTTGACAGCTCCTGTTGTAGAAGTTGCGACACTACCGTCAGCAATAGGAAATACCAAGCCAAACAGAACTTAAAAAGTTTTGAAATTCAGAGATTGGACTCACCTGCAGTTTCGCATGCTGCTTTCCAGCCATGCCAACTTGCACGTCGACTCGCTTCTTCACATCCCCCCAGCCAACCGCCAGTGCAGGTACCATCGTCTTGGGATCTGGATTCGCTCTCTCAGCTTTGAACCAAAGTGCATCATCCAATGCTCTTGCTGGGCGTGCGTAAAGATGAGCTTGATTTGATGGGACGAGGTTGTAAAAGTAATACTGCAAACGATTAAACAAGGTAAGTGGAGTGACATTAGAACCGGAAAGAAATTGAATTGAAAAGAACACTCATACCTGGAAAGCACAAGTGGGACTGTTGGGATCAAAAGCATTCTTGATCTTCTCAATCTGTTGTTCGATAGGCACTTCCGAGGCAGCATTGCTCTGAGCTAGAATGGACTGGCTCAAGCTTGGGCCGAACTTTGAAGTGGAGTTCTGCTGCTGTTGTTGATTGTTAGCTCCTAATTGAGACAGGGTCAAAGGGTTGTTATTGGTTGAACCAAACAGCGAGGTCTGCTGCTGTTGCTGCTGAGGTTGTTGTTGCTGCGTGTTACCAAAGAGCCCTCCGCCGAATAGGCTCGAGGAACCAGTAGCAGGTTGTTGTGTGCTGGTGGTGCTAGTAGCCGGAGCTCCAAAGCTGAACGTCGGAGCAGCTGGAGCAGTTGTAGAAGCACCAAAAAGACCTGTCCCCGCCGTTGTTGCTGGCTTCGCACCAAACAGACCTCCTCCTGTGTTGTTTGTTGCACTGCCGAACAGTCCCCCTCCTGTTGCAGGTGCAGGTGCTGGTGCTGCCGGCGTCGACCCAAAGAGGCCAGTGGAAGGCTGGCTTTGCTGCTGCTGTTGAGGCTGGCCAAAAAGAGAAGTACTAGCTTGGGCTTGTGGTTGAGCTGGAGCACCGAACAGAGAGGTGGTTGGCTGAGCAGGTTTGGCCGCTGAAGCTCCAAATGAATTCCCAAAGGTACCTTAGGCAAGGGGGACCAAGCAGCGAAGGAGAGTCGAATCAGCTCTGGGTTCAACCTAAGGACAATCCAGGTGAAATATCTACTCACCGAACGACATGACTTTCAGCCAAGTTGTTGAAGGGGTGGAATCGGACACCTGGACTATATTCAGTCCTCAAGGCGATGTGAACAGAATTCAACAAAATCTCCTCGCCTCGCGCAATGACAAGCAAGCACCGAAGCCCTAGAACACTTTTCACAAAAATTCTTTTGCTATTCTATAAATATATATGTCTGACAGAATACAGTCCAATTGCTAATGTAGTGCAGGCTGTTTCCTACAAAAAAAAAGACCATTCCGAAGAAAGCTTCTGGCGCATCTGAATGTGTGGGCTAGGAGCATGACCAGAAGCACTTTGTGTCAAAACGAAGGATAAAGGGTACCCGTAGCTAGCTGCTTCGGTTTGACACTTCCTTGTTTGTTAAAAAGGGTACTGTGTTGGTTTCAAGAAAAGTTGATCTCAGAATTTAAAACCACAAAAACTTGAAGACGATGGGATTCGAACCCATGCCCTTTCGGACCGCGGAACTGCTTGCGAACAAGAGTATTGAATCAAGAATAACCTTAACACGGCGCCTTAGACCGCTCGGCCACATCTCCTTGTTGTGAACGGATCGCAGTTGTTTGTTTAGTATGCTCATAATGCTCCACCACAATTTCAATCGCGTTTTTATATCTTCATGAGTCTAACATCAGTATATGACATAGTGGGAAAGTTTTTAATACAGTAAACATTTTATAACTAGGGATATTGTTGGAAGGGTCTAAACAGTAAGCAAACCCAGCCTGTTCCTTAGCAACGACATCTACTTTCGTTAGAGCCAAAAATGTTGCGCATTCTATCATAAAGTACCTGAATAAGCGTGATGTGTAGTATACGACATGTTATATATTGGTACAAGATACTGAAAGATGTGAATACATCTGGTGAAAACAAGATGCAGTGTTGTCTGAACTGCTGTAGCACCTGGGACAGAGAGTACAAGATTGTGCAACAATATCCTAGAAAATTTAGACATGCACAAATGTGAAGATAGTTGATTTTCATGGTCTTAAGATGCTGTGGTGATGGTACGTTTGAGATTATTGAATAGAGATGGGGTTTGAGTTGACGAGAACATAAGAAGAGTTCGGGTTGAAGTGTGGAGCTGTGAAATGTTGTTACATTTTGGTGAGATAATGCTGATTAGATTCCAAATGGAACCTAAGTTGACGTAGACGAAGACGTGACCTTCTCGTTCGATTCCTCTTCTTGATGAGATGGCGCAGCTTGGATTGGATCGGCTGAACATGTTTTTGGTGGTGGACAAGAATGATCGTTTCTCTTTTCGTTTTCTTCTTCAAAGGTAACAGTAGGGTTGTGGGTGGTTGTTGAGACAGGAATAGCGACGGTAGATGTCGTGGTTGTACTTTCGTTGACATCTGTTTTTGAGGGAATTTTTTGAGTAGTGATGTGGCTTCTGTTCACGTGGTGCTGTTCTGCTGATCCAGGAAAATAGTTGGATTCTACATCTCTTCGTAGTGATACAAAGTCCTGCACAAACTACAGGTGGAAAGGCAAATTGTCAAATCAACGAGGTGCGCGCGTATGTGCAAGAATCAGACCCTTACCTCATCGTGATCTGTCTCGTCCATACCAACTATCTGATCCTCTGGATTGGCTTTGAAATGGAGTCCAGGCACTAGATTGATGACAAACATGATCACTGCATTCCAGTCCCTACCATTAGCTGACACATCTTCCTTGAAGAGCAAAGGACTTCCTTACAGTATGTAACGGCAAACGTCCAAGCACCTCCGACCACCACCCAAAGAAGCTGCAAACCTAATTGTCTGTAGTTTCGATCCAACCATCCACCTGGTATATAAGTGTAGCCGTCATTTGCTGCCATAGAAGCTTGGGCAAAGAGGCCAGTCATCAGAGTTCCAACGACACCGGAAAGACCGTGACAAGCG
This sequence comes from Krasilnikovozyma curviuscula, assembly GCA_014825775.1. NCBI lineage: Eukaryota > Fungi > Basidiomycota > Tremellomycetes > Cystofilobasidiales > Mrakiaceae > Krasilnikovozyma > Krasilnikovozyma curviuscula. The sequence continues at coordinate 60,598 of MVAQ01000045.1, forward strand.
AAGATATCAAGTGGATCGTCAACCTGAAGGGAGGTTTCTTAGTGAGTGACAAACATCTCGAGGCGAAATCATTGGAGGGAATCTGGACCACTTACCCTCATAGTGTTCTTCAACCTTGTTGCCAAATTGGATGCGAGCGCCGCGAGGAAACCAATGAGGACAGCAGCTGGAGGACCAACAAAACCAGCAGCAGGGGTGATAGCCACTAATCCACAGATGCTACCTGTACACATTCCGATGATGCTCCATTTCCTTTCCAGCCTCCAATCTAAGATCATCCAAGTGATTCCTCCCACACTGCCAGCTAAGTTTGTGGTAACGATCGCCATCGCAGCCCTGATGTTCGCAGCGAACGTGGATCCGCCGTTGAAGCCAAGCCACCCAACCCAGAGCAAGACCGTTCCGAGGACAACATGGGAGATATTGTGTGGTTTAAAAAGGAGGACTGAGGATGAATAACCGTACCGCTTGCCGATAAAGTACGAATAGGCTAAGCCAGCGACACCAGAGGCGATCTCAATTGGGACTCCACCTGCATAGTCAAGAATTCCCATTTTGAAAGCCCATCCGTTTGAGGACCAAACCCAATGGGCAAGAGGGTCGTAAACTTCATGCGACGACGAACAAGTTAGGAACGGGTTCACATCTTCCACGTAGACATAATCTTCTTACCCAGTGTAGTCCAGCAGAAGGTGAAAACCATAGCTGGAAGGAATCTCGATCGCTCAGCAGCAGCTCCCAGAACAATAGCAGGAACTAGAGCGGCGAACATGGACTACCAATTACAAGACGCGTCACTTCAGATATGAACTATCAACACTTAGGTGGGAACCAAGCTTACCTGGTACATGAAGAAAACAATTTCTGGAATCTTGTTGTTGGCTTCAACAATCGGTAGATCTAGTACTTTCATCATTCCAAAGTTTCTAAGGTTTCCCCAAAATGCACCTCCCGTCTTGCTGAAGACGAACGAGTACTAAATGGCGGACACAATTTTAGTCACAGTCATTTTGAAGATCGAAGTATGGTCTGCCTTACCCCCCAAAAGAAGAACTGGAACGAGACGACAGCCAACGAACTGATCGTCATTCCCAACAAGGAGAGCGCATTCTTTCGTCGCACGAGTCCAGAATACAAGTATCCAAGCCCTGGACTGATAGTTTTACAATTGAGAATGAGAGCAAGAACATGCATTTGCTCAGCGTACATCAAGTGACTTTTTCACACGCGAGAAGGTTACTCACATCATCAACCAAACTAACGCACAGCATACGAGGACCCAAGCAATGTCTCCAGGGTCATAGGCCGCAATAATACCATCTGATGTAGCGATCAGATCCTGTCGACAGTGACGAAAAATCGACAGAGAGGAGGAGAGGCGGGGGGTAAGTCCACCCAGCACTGCCTAAACGTTTCGCCTTGCAAGGCCGACGAGGAAAAAAGCTGCAAAGTCGAAAGCTTACCGTTCCACCTGAGTTTATCTGAACATCCTCTGGAGTTGATCCTGATACGATGTTACCACTGGAAATAAGAAAAGAAGGGGGGATTCGAGTCAGTTTTCAGATAGAATTTTTGGTCTTGGAAAAACTGTTGAACGAAGGCAAGGAACGACACGTACTATGTCAGATTTGGCATGCTCTGGATGGGTTTAGCTGCTCTCTCTAATGTGTGTTTATCTGCAGTACGATCGTCCTCTGAGCTTGAGTGTGTTGTGGACAAGACTTTTTCATGCCGGGGTCGAATTTTTAGTCCAATACGCAATCGGTTGCCCCACTGCAGGAAAATATGCTTGGAATTTCATCGATTTGTTGCTTTCAAGGGTTACTAGAGCAATTTCGAGAGAACAGTTCGGGTTCGGTTCGCAGAAGGGTGCTGAAGTGAAGCGAAGGAGAAAATCTATACAAGGTTCTAAAAAGTAAACAACGCCGCCGCCTTCAGTCTGAATCTGAATCGACTATCACACCCTTCTTGACCATCGCCTTCCCTTTCTCCTTCACTTTTTCGGCTACCATCACTTCAATTTCGACCTTTGTCGTTTTCACCTTCTTCTTTTCCTTCTTCTCCGCGACATCCACCACTTCCAGCACCTCTTCATCCTCCTCAATAGCATCACTATCGCCCTCTTCAACCTTTTCCTTCTTCCTCTTTCCATCACCAGCTTTTCCTTTCGAGCTTCCCCACAGCAGTTCGGCACACTTCTTGATTCCCGTCCCCATAGAGCTCTTCTTCGCGTCCTCTTTGTTCTTCCAAACACATCTCACGTCCTCCTCTGTTCCAATCTTTGGTCGCTTCTCACCAGTGATTACAAGGTGTGTAGCGATGTACTTCATCTTGATGTGACTGAAAATATGGTTGACTGAACCGAGATGCTGGAATTTGTGGTTCAAAGATGTCGGAGTCCAATTGGGTAGAAGCTTTGATGAGAGGAGATCTAATGTGGCTTGCTCTAAGTGCGATTTCTTCGTGGATGATGCTGGTGATGGTAGCACTACCGAGGGGAATTCCTCCATTCCAGCAAGGAGACCTGGGAAAGGAGCATCTTCGTTCGTCAGTCTGCGCCGAACCGATGACCCACGCTAACGAGCACTTACCTTTATCAGGTCTAGTCACAATCAAGTAAGAACTGCCTCTATTTCTATCATCAGGTCTGAACTCGACGATGCAGACGACGCAGTCTTCATCCCTCTTCTTTGCCTTCACTTCTTTGAGCGGAAAAGCGCTGACTGATTTCACGCCGGCGTTGAAATCGGAGGAGATGGGCGTGCATATGGAACAGAGATCTTCAATGTCTTGAGGTTGCGGCGGAAGGGCATCGAGTGTCATCTGTAGCAAAAGACAACGACATGTCAGAATACAGCTGACCATACAAAGCGAAAATGATCCTACCTCTGAATAAGCGTTACAGTGCTCTTTGAGAGGACATTCACCACATGCAGCATTCACAGGTGTGCATACCGTCGCACCTAACTCCATCAGCGCCTGATTCCAAGCTTCTGGGCTGTTCATTTTCTCCTTCACATCACCATTGCCCAGTCCTTCTTTTTCAACCAACCTCTTCGCCAACGCCCACATCTTCTCCACAAAAACCTTCTCTTTAGGATTAATATGGATGCCAAACACCCTGCTAAACACCCGGTTCACATTCCCATCCACTAGAGCCGCCTCTTTACCGAAGGCGATACTCGAGATGGCACCTGCAGTGTAGGGCCCAACACCAGGGATATTCTTCTCCAATTCAGTTGCGGAGGAGGGCAAAACGTTGTTATATTCCTTGTGGATTTTCTGAGCTGCTTGCAGAAGTCGCTGGCCGCGAGAGTAGTAGCCCAGACCTGTCCAAAGTGTGTTGATGGATTCGGGTGTCGCGGTTGTTGCTAATGTTTCGATAGTGGGGTACTGTGCTATCCACCGATTGAAGTAGGGAATAACAGTTGCGACCTCGAATTTGTGTCCAATCAGACGCGAAGTAAATCCAGAAAGACGCGTGTCAGCTGGGGAAGTCAACGAATAAAGAGATTTGTGAAATGTACAACTCACCTGAGTTTGTTGGAGCATAATCTCACTGACCAACACCTCATAAGCTCTCTGGCCTCTATCCTCTTTACTCAACGTTGGATCAAACTTCTTTCGCCATGGCATTTCCCGCTTTTCCCTCACGCCTTCAAACCAGTCTAACAGCTTGTACCTGTGGGGTATCAACCTGTCTGCGGAATGGTAGTCTGACGCATGGGGTCGATTGCAGGATTTCTCGTCAAACTTGGATGAAGAAGAAGAAAAACTTCCAGCCGTTAGTTTCGAAGAGGTGCTGGTAAGTTTCTGTTTCTTGGATGAGGACGACGAGGTCGTTGCTGGAGTTGGCAGGGCTCGTTTCTCAGCGACCGCTTTGAAGAAAGGGTGAGTTGCTGCCATGGGCTTGCTTGCTTGACAGTTGCATGTGTCCTGACCATCATCTTCCCAGTCGCGTTTCTTGCTGACGCTGCGAAGAGTGAGGCGACGATCGTAGATGAAACAAGTCCATTGCTATTCTATCCAGATCCCATGCTATGGAATAACAATACCTTTTGTAGAGGTAGAATTCTCTTCGATCTGCCCTGCAGTATGTCCAGCTGGAAGGCCGTCGATATTCGAGTGGGGAACGGCTTTTCTGGACCATCCTTCTTAGCTGAGAAACCGCTACCATTTCCTTCCCATGCTTTTCTGAAGGAAATGAACATCGTATTTGATCAGATCAGGGAGTCTAAAGATCAGTCTGTGAGGAAACAGTGAGCTCTCACCATTACACATTCTTTGAACGCCTCGAATTCCTTCTGGCACACATTTTTATTGATATCTAGATACTGAGAGGCTACGCAAGAGCCATAGACCTCAGCCTGTAGTCAAATTAGGAAACGACATCAACAAGTTGACCTTGCTTTCCGAGGGCTTCGGTGCGGAGGAGCAGTACTGACTGTACTGGAGCACGACTTGACGCCTGCACTGAACGCCTTAAGACCTTCTGATATCCTGGGGGCGGCCCTGGATTTACTGAGTGAGGTCGGTATAGGAGGAGGCATTAGCCCAGTGTATGCTGTGGGCGCTGACAGTCAAACCATGCGAGCGAACATCTCGTGTGTCTTGACACATGCAGAGGTGGCGCAGCGTGCAATCTTACAGACCCCTTGCGTTCTTGCCTAGCGAGTTACTAACAAAAGGAGGTTGTGAAAGGATGTGTATGCCAATTCCGCACTGTATAATGGCCTGCCTTTCAGGTTCCCCTGATCTTGCTTCAAGCAGCAGATTACTTCCTCTTCTTCTTCTTCTGCTTCTCTTCTCCCGCAGCTACAACGCATGAAAAAAACACAACAAAAGAAACGGTATCATATCAGCGTCACAGTCAAAGAACGAAAGCTGCGAAAAGACCGTGAAGGAAGATCTTCTCAGAGCGTCTCACTGGCAACTCACCTCTCTTAGCCGGCTTCCCTTTGCCTCTCTCCGCATCGTACTTATTCTTCTCAATTCTATACAGCTCCTTCTCGTTGATAAACACCTCGCTTGGGTACATCGCCTGCTTCTGCTTGAAGCTCATTGTCGGTGGCCAGTAACTTTTCAAATTGGGCCCAATCAGAGGCTCTTCCATATACCGCGTACCCAGTCGGAGATTGAATGGATTGAACGGTCGTCGGAAGATAGTGGATTGGGCAGAGAGGAGGGAGATCATTCGATCTGCTGAAGGGGGTTTTATCGACATGGTGGAGGGAAAATGAGAGAGGGAGAATGTGGTTGAGGGGTAGGTTTCTGTTGGGATTGAGGTGACCTTTGTATCCTGAGTGGACAACAAGCTCTTTGTTAACGAGAGGGACGGCCAATTGGGACCCTGTTGAACATACCGATGTCCCGAGTCTTTTCTGCAACCTTCAAAATCAATTCAAGATAGTTTCTTGACACCAAACTAGCCCAGAGTAGCAGAAGTATCAAATTTAGACGCTTTGTCTGCCCTTAGGTTTCCCTGAGGAAGGAGTCGGAAAAGGAAGTAGCAGGTGGTTAGTCCTGAACTGAAGGTGCGGTGCCTTCGACAAGACTGCCTCAGTTTAAAAAATTACCTTTTCCAGTAATTTTTCGGAGTGCGGCTTTGTTTTGATTTCTCGAGTTGACAATCTGGCAGGGGGGATAGAGCCAGCTCACCAGTTCATTCCAGTAGCGAATATCTGAGAACATATTTACATAAGCCACTATCAAGTCTAAGTGTTATTTTACGTTCACCAAGGACCGTCACAAGCATTCGCAATCATAGTAAAGATGTCCAAGTCTTTCTTAGCGTCCAGCGGGCTCGTCTTAACCTCCTTGCCGTTGACAATCACTTCATAGAGCTCTTCGTACTCCAGCGTATAGGCGTCTTTGTACGTTGGACGTATATTTTCTTCGACGAAGTCGCCTTCAGGGGATGTTTTAAGGACTGTCGCGGTGATTGGCAGACCTTTGATGTATGGTCTGAGTGAGAATAGTAATGATCAGGTGAGAAGAGACAGGATCCAAGGGTAAGGTTGGGACGTACGTGTCGTAGGTCACCTTGATATGTTTATCTTCAGTGATCACTTCAATGTGAGCATCAAACTTCTTCACATGATCAATAATCATTTCGTAGTAAGCACTGAATCCTTGGCTGAGGCATCAAACAATAAAACCACAAGCACCATCAGTTTGGAGGTGAAAGTAGGGCGGTAGAGCTGTCATCAGCGACGAGGGACTCACAATTGGAAATGGACAGTCACAAAAACCCCACCAGGTCCTGCTTTCCTAGACACAGACAACACCTTCTCCGGCATACCAATGAGCTCTCTCATTGCACTCAGGTCATGACTCGCCAGACCACCAAGCAGGTTCCAGAACATGACTTCTTTCGGATCTTTGGCTTTTTCTTCACCGATGGCGCGACCAAAGATGTCTTTCGCTTTAACTGCTTTGTCATCCATTGCCGATTTAGGGATATCGGTAATTGGGATTGTGAACACACCACTCTGCTCAACGAAGAAACTGTTCTGTAGGATGCAAAAGAAGGAGGTGGGTTAGCTGTAGAAAGTGCGATGTTGATCGAAGCATCATTCCTCTGACCATGCCGATGATATCCCTGACTCTGACTTGATTAGAGAAAGAATGAGATATTGAGTCAGGGCCATCTCCCCCCAGCTTCATAGGATCTCGAACAACTTACCATAGTTGATCTCCTTTGCCTCCTTGATGAGCTCCTTGACTCTAAGGAAAGCCGTAGCGTATCGTCTCATATAACCAACAAATGCAACCTTTCCACTCTTAACTCTAGCAGCTTCAATGTCATCCGCATCTTTGTGGGTAAGAGCCATTGGTTTCTCAATCATCACAGATTTCCCAGCTTCGAGGGCTTCGATAGCTTGAACGGCCTATGTTGGGACATGAAAGCGTCAGCAAGTGGAACTGGTTAGAATTCAACATCGATTTCTTACATGGTACTCGTTCGCTGTCAAAATGAAGACGACGTCGATCTCTGGAGATCCTTTGAGCATATCAGTCCTGCGCATTGTCAAGAAACACATTCCCGTCAGACCAGTCGTTAATGAACTATGAAACATTGAAACAGACCAATCGAAAAGGTAACCTACAATGAGCTGTATGTGGTTGGAATATGAAATTTCTTGGAGCAGTGGGCCAAAGCAATGGCACTGACATCACAAAGAGCCGCTGTTTTGTAGAGATGAGAGCAAAGCAAGAGTGTTGGTAAGTGAGTTGTCATAGCTACTTCACCACAGCCAACTACCGAAAGCACGGACAAAGAGCAAACAGCGCCAAAAGGTCAGTCAAGAGCTACCTCTGGCGGAGGACACTACTTACCGATCCCGACATTGAGGATTTTGGAGGGCATACTATTCTCGCTCTATGATAATTCTTTTATTTATTCAGATGAAGAGCTGGTGATGGTTTGGGAGGTGCTGAGGCACTCTTTCCGAAGGTGCTTCCCCATCTCGCTGAATTGAAGCCAGATCTTCGCTGAAAAACCAGTAAAAAGCAGCGCAGGGATTTCTGCGGTAAAAATCCCTTTGCCCAACGTCCAAAATCCGATAAGCAGGATATTCAACGATCTCATAGGAGGAAACTTGCCTGTATGAATGAACTAACCAATGGGAATGGAGCTCCAGCGAGGGACCGAAGCAGCCGCTCGAGGTCGCCCCCTCCAAAGCGCCGAGCGTAAGTGGCCCACCCCGCTACTTGTTAATGGAATTTGATTACTTGACACTGCGCTGATGATATTCTGCCCTACATGTATATAGCTGTGTTGCTTGTCGAGAAGCTAAGGCAAGTTCAGGGTCTCTTATTGCTATTCTGTTCAAGCTGCTGCACAAAGCTATCCCAAATAACTGAGGCTCGGACTGACCTCTTTGATACAGGTTCGATGCTCTGGAGGGGATACCTTCTGGATGACTGGTGAGACCTGCAACCGATGTGTACGAATGCGCCTTGACTGTGCCTATTCAATCAAGAAACGAGGTCGAAAGCCTGGACAGAAGACGGCGGCCAAACCGACGTGAGTTGCGGCATAAGCAATGTGGTACTGCCCAACGCTCAAGCATATCTTTTGAACCTTCGTGTAGAATCTCAGCTTCAATTGACCTACCCACGATGAGTGACACCACTCAAAAGCGACCAGAGAAGGTTGAAGACAACTCGACGGATCATGTCATGACCTACTCTGGCTCTCATACTTCGAACAGCAACCCAGCGTTGCTGTCCCTTAACAATCTTTCCCAAATATCTGAAGCCATGCTCTCTCTCGGGGGACGGAATATCCACGAACCAATGGTCCACTTCTCTACTGGCTTGCAGCCCGTCGCATCTACATCGTCGGCCGGGCTGAACTACCACCGGAATCCATCTTCCCCCCATATTGAACAACCTTCACCTTTCTCAAATGCCAGTGGGACATCATACGCATCGGTAAGCCGAGGTCACTCGTTGGCTATTGCAGACCATCTCGATCCGGAATTGGAAACGACAACGACCTCATCGCATACACTCGAACGACCGAGCGATCACAGCTATCTCAACAATCCACAACAATTAGCTCAGAAATTAACGCCATCCAATCAGTTGAGGCGGTCAAAGTATCCTGAACTCGATCCAGTCGCGCTTGGATTTGTCAGTGAGCTAGAGGTGTCATACTTGGTCACCATGTGAGTTTAATATCTCAAATCAAATGATTTCTTCGTATGATATCCCTGAAGGCTGATGCGATGGAAATTTGAAACCTCTTCCCATTGTGTTTGATGTCGCAGGTTCCACACCAAATTGAATGTCATGATTGCCCTCCTCGACCCCAGACTACACACCACCGCCTATCTCAGATCAAACTCTCCCATTCTTTTCTCCTCTGTCCTCTGTGTATCAGCCAAGTTCTTCCGCCCAAAGATCTACGACACTTTACACTCTCACGCCCAAACCATTACGATCCGCGAAGTAATTTCCGGAGGCGCCGAACTTGAATTCATCCAGAGCTTGATGATTCTCATGTACTGGAAACAAGCGGCGGATAAATCGATCTGGATCAAGCTCAATATGGCTATCTCGATGGCTATTCAGATGAGACTTGATACGAAGATTGCAGATCTGCTCAAGACTACGTCGTCGGTGGAGCTGGAGGCTAGACAAGCTCTGGTAAGCTTCAAATTAACACATTGATCTTTGCAGACATTAAAGGCTAATTCTTGGACTTATGGATGTAACAGGACGAGCAGCGGACATGGCTCTGTTTGGCTTGCTTCGATAACACGTACAGCAGCGTCTTTGGATTCCCAAAAATCATACGAGCGAGTGAGATTGGGAATGCGGAAGCTTGGGCGCTAGGACATCTGCAGCTAGACTGCAACGAAGATATGCGCTTGGCCTACAGTTTGGAGTAAGTGATTTTGCGCCCTCATCCTCAACCTTTTTTGTTGACAACACACGATTTACCTTGCGGTGCTGTAGAGTGTGCGTTATTGATGACGCATTGACCGTGTTTCGTGCTAGTCCACCACTGAATTCACGCAGTGCTTTGCACACTTTGGATGACCTGGAGAAACGACTGCAGACGATTCGAGAAAAATGGTTCGGTCGCAATCGAAGTAAGTGCTTACGTCAAAATATAAACTCACTGTGTTATCGCTGAGCCTCCAAACTGAAGGTCTGCTCCACGAGTCCGTCGTAATCGCCAGTTTCTTCTTTGCTCGATGCGCGTTCGACCTCAGACGTGCGCGACTGGAAGTCAACCCTACTCATCAGATTCGCTCCGATTGTATCGCTTTGGCAGGTGAAGTGATTGAGGCTGCCATTACTCTGTCGGATCAAGGTGATCTGATTTTTCTACAGGACGCGGGATCGGTCATTTTCTCAAAAATAGGACTCTTCTTCAATTCAGTGAGTGATTCAGCGTCATTTCTGCCGCTTCTTTGAAGTGTTGATTATCGAAAAAAATATTGAATAACTTAATTTTGTGTAGATCTTTGCAGATCTAGAAATCTCAGAACGACGAACAATTGTCATGCTGATGAAGAGGATCCATCACATGTGTGTCTCTCAATCGCCAGATCCAGACTCAGCACCAGCCTTCATCCACCGATTCTTTGCCCGTCTCATGCGGTCGCTTGATACACAGTCGAGGCTCCAATCGAGAGCTGCCAGTCCTGCCGCGCAACCGTCGCAGATGATGGACATGCACACAAACGCTGGCGAAGGTGGTCTGGATTTGTTGTTGGGCAATGATATGGTAAGCACATAGCTCTTTTTTTTACAACGTAGAGGAGAGGTGAACTGATAGCCCGAGCTGGACCTTCTCTTTCACTGTGTGACGGTTTCTCCCCAAAAGTGGTGGAATGACGCTGATGCTTTCAACACGCTAGACGATGGATATTGGTGAGAAGTCTTCTTTTTGTTCCAGCGCACATTATTACTGACAACCAGTGTTGTTGAATTTTTTTAATATATATATTTGCAGGGCTTCTCTACTGGCTTCAGCCCCACCAGCTCAGCTAGCAGGTGCGGCAGCCCCACCTGGTCAACACAATCAACCCCTTCAGCCTTGGCAGCCGTGGTCCTAGGAAGCTTTACAAATTTATTATTATTTATTCTTTCAGGACCAGTTTCTCCTTGAAAATAGCGCAAATGATAATGATGCTCTGTCAACGACCAGGAGCAGTCACAAGTTTGTTTACTTTCTGTGTACGAATCCCTAGATATCAATCCTGGGTTCATCCGTCTCTCTCCGAGAATGTATCATTTGATTTCAATTTTCTGATGGAACCAGGAAAATCCCGTTGTTTGAGCTGTAGAGGGTCCATCGAGCAGCTGAGAAGTACAATCCTGGTCCGCCTTACCTGAAACGATATTTGCTCCAGGAAGGACCTCGCTTCTATTACCTTTTTCAATTTCTTGGAACGCAGGAAAGTACAGGCGTCTGAAGAAGATAAATCATCGTTTCTATATGTTCGTTTCGTCCGCCACAACGAGCAGAGCGCGAAAATTGAAGTGCACCACTTTTGGAGACAACTTTGAACCGATCCACCAACATCAAAACTTGACCTCGTACCCCTCTAATCAAGGAATAATAGATCCAGGATGCCTCCAAAGAAAGTTGCGGTCGATAAGGTGAGAATCTCAGGTTTCATTGCCATTCTCGTGCTCACGAGGGCAGTTGCGTCAAAGACAGCAAAAGACTGACACTCCTCTCGTATATCTGTGAATGGCATGGCAGACCTTCGGTATGAAGAATAAGAACAAATCAGCCAAGGTCCAAAAAGATGTCTCTAGAATGAAGGAGGAGAGCAGTAGGAAAGGTAAAACTCCTGACGACGTGAGTATTTCAATACGGAGCTTTATTAGATATCTCAATACCTCTAAAGACTGTTTATTAATGATGTTTACGTTTTCATGCTGCTGCTGTATGGCTTCTGCTTTGTTGGGGATATAGATCAAGAAGGAGCAAGAGAGGGATTTACTGGCCAAGAGGAAGAAGGATGAGGCGAAAAGAGCTAAAGAAGGTAAGCTCGCCTTTACCTTCCCGAGAATGTTCATTGGGGAGAGATAAAAATGAGCATAGAGGGGCGAAAGGAGACGAAATTCTTCATGTGATCTCTCTTGACACACCCTTCTTGCGCTTTCTTTTCTCACAATCAAACGACTGACGTTTGTCCCTTGATCTACAGAACTCGAACTTTTCAAGCCTGCTCAAGTGCAGAAAGTCCCATTCGGTGTTGGTTAGTAGCTGTACAGATTCTGACGTCTTGCGTTGCGCCGCGCTGACTTGACTCTGTTGTCATAGATCCCAAAACTGTGCTGTGTCAGTTCTACAAAGCTGGTCACTGTGAAAAGGGCAACAAGTGTAAATTCTCTCATGACAAGAATATAGAACGTAAAGTTGACAAGGCGAACATGTATGAGGATGTCCGAGATACTAAAACGAAGGATAAAGAGGATAAACTGAATGGTGAGGTCTCTTGAATTTATACCAACAGGGTTTTGGTTCTTCGTGCTGATTTCTGTAATCATTCTCAGATACGATGGATACCTGGACGGATGAGAAGCTAGCGTCAGTGGTGCTTAGTAAGAAGGGCAACCAGAAGACAACAACGGACATTGTTTGCAAGCACTTTATTCAGGCTATTGAGGACGAGAAGTACGGTTGGTTCTGGGAATGTGTAAGTGATACCATTGAGAGAGTCTTGCTAATGACCATCTAGCTGACCTTTCCCGAATTGTCTCGATTCCAATGCCATCTCATGATCAGCCGAACGGCCTGAGCTGCTTCTATCGTCACGCTCTTCCACCTGGTTATGTCCTCAACTCTGAGCGGAAGAAGAAGGAGGCTGCAGCCAAGCAGAACACCATCACACTGGAGGAGTTCCTGGAGAGTGAAAGGCATAAATTGGGTGCAAATCTGACTCCGGTCACGGCAGAGAGTTTTGCCAAGTGAGTTTCTATTACATCATATCCCTCATCTTACTGGCTTCAATTTTGGAGCCGTTCATCACTGGAATGGTTTGCTGATCCCTTATACTATTTCCATTTTCTTGCCGTCTACTTCAGATGGAAGCAGACCAGAATGGACAAGAAGACAGCAGAAGAAGACGCTGCTCAGAAGCTAAAAGCTACAGCCGGTGCCCAAGGAAAGACCACAGGAATGTCTGGAAGGGATCTGGTTCGTTTTTCTTTATTGCACTTCTCCGAATCTTCTTATACCGACTAACTTTCTTCACTGCATTGATAATATCTTCATCAGTTTACCTTCAATGCAGACTGGTTCGAAGAGTCAGATTCCGAGAACGATGGCGACGAGTTTGATTTCTCACAGGTAAACCAGATTGCTACGAGCTTCAGACGAGAGTAGGACTGACTTTATTTTTTACTTGCTGCCTTTCCAGTACCGACGGGATGAAGATGAGGAAAGTGAAGACGGAACTTCTGTGGACGAGGCCAGCGAAGCGGTCGACAAGCTCGACCTGGCGGACGCTGGCAGCTCGAATGGTGAACCTCAGTCGAAGGGTAAAGAGAAGGAGATCACAGAGTAGAAGAAGAAACCTCCTTTGTGTGTACGATCTATTATCACCTGCCTGACGAAAATATGCTTTTGTGCTGCAAGTCAGACAAGAGATCTTTTACAATTTTTACTTCTAAATCGCGTCGAGAAATCTTTCATAACCAGGTCTTCTATGACACACTAGGGTTCTCTAAGTCCGATTCTGTGTCATACAGAGTTCTTGCATATGCAGGCTCTCGAATATTCAAGTCTTGTCCCAGAATCATCCTCGCTCTGTCAGTGAGTGACGATCGCTCGATAGCCAAGCACCACGTCGCGGACGAGCATGGCAGCATTGTCGCTGCTCTCTCTCAACCGACTTCACATTAACTCTGGATTGAAGTTATATTACAAGAGAAGTGACGTTTGAAAATCTAAGATCTTAGCTCGATGGTTGGCGCACAAAGAGAGGAGGAGGGCCTACAGGGAAACTGAGCGTGAGTTTGTTGTTGGAGGTTGAGACAACTCCCCGGCAGAAAATCTCAACATCCATTATAACAGAGCAAATTGGAGAAGGTTAAAAGAGAAGGAACCTCTGAAGGGTAGAGGAATGAGTGATGGGTAAAGTGTTACAAAGTCCTGCCATGTGTCCTTAATTTCCTTCTACACCCAGCTGGTCTGGCACACATAGTCTCATAGAGAACTAGCTTTTAATAGAAAAATAAAAATGATGTATTAAGAAATGTACAGAAGATATTGAGCAGTATTCATCCTGTCGCATTGTCGACTTAATCAAAGTTTAAAACTGATCACGAACGAATTCCTTCTGAAAGATTAACGAAGCATTTTCGTACATTTAACAATGAGGTCTGTTTAAAAATGTTCGACATGAGAGACATCCATCTTCTTCTCTCGGGCTTCTGAAGTCTCAAGAGCGTAGTCACCCTCACGCTCGATATCATCCACAGCGTCTTGACCGTCAAATAGCCTCGATACCTCCTCGATGGTGTAACCTTTGGTTTCCACTGTAATAAGATACGAACGTAAATGTTTGTCACCCTTCATTGGTAATGAAATTAACACCTACCCAAACAGAAGATAGCGTAGGTCAAGTAGGCAGCGATGACGAAAATGTAAACGATCTGTGAATAGCCGAAGAGTTTAGAAGAACTGCAAGAGTGGAGGTTCAGCAGATGAAGAAGGAGCTTACATAGTACTTCCAGGCGCTGAATCCGGGAAAACAAAATGATGACGGTCAGAGGACAACATAAACTGTGAAAATCAAAGAAACGCATCTACATTTTCGACAAAGCGATTGGATTCACATATTGATTCTGTTTGTGAAATACAGGATATCTGAGAATTACTCGATGTTGGGCAAAAGAAGAAAACGCGTGCTGCACTCACGAAAACCAGTGAAACGGCTTGAATGAAAGAGTAGAGTCCCATAGCTTTGGCTCTCAATTGGAATGGTGTGATTTCAGGAATATCTGTGGTTATGAAAAGTGAAGGAAGAAGGGGGAGAGAGTTAAGCACTTCTGTCTATGTCAAGTCATAACAGGGGCGAGGTGAAGTGTGTTTACACAAATTTGGGAGTACAGTCCAACCAATATCGTAAAATCCCTACCAGTATAAGTTATTGAAATGATGGTCAGAAAGGGTTTATCATTTAAAAAAACCGGCGATTTGCCCGACTTGAATGATAATAGCTTCGGTTTTAGCACTCACATAGTAGAGATACAAGAAGGGAATGACAGCTATTCCTGTGGACTTGTTTCCAGTATAGGCAAAGGATCCCTGCGATCTCTCTCTTCTAATCAGACTCATTTCTCTGGGACAACGTGAGCAAGAGAGAAGAACGAACTCACGGACAGCGCGGTCACAATAACGAAACACACCAGCTGTCCTGTATTAGAAGCCAACCATAATGGTCTTCTTCCAAGCTTCTCTACGACCTGGGCTGCAGCAAGTGCACAGATCAAGTTGAAGATAGCCAGTCCACCGTTGAGCTAACAAGATGGGACCAAGAGAGAGCATGTTAGACCCAATTCTCTACTGATGTTCTCAACAAATTCAAGACATGCCCCAGCCTGTTGAGTTCTACTACTGATTCCGACAAGCTCTAGAATTGGAGCAAGGTAATAACTACAAGACAATCGTGTCTTTCAGTTAACATGTCACAGATTCACAACAACAAACAATTCTGTCTGACCTGACGAGACCAACACCGTTCAACTGTGTGCCAGTAGCAAGCATAAAAATCACCAGCAAACGCTTCCTATTACCTGGAGTCTTGAAGAAAGCGTCGTAGCCAGAATTCTTGGTGAGAGACTCCTGTTCGAGGTCTTTCTCGATTTCAGCAAGAGATTTCACCACGAGCTCGTCGTCCACCTGGCCGTTGGCGTACAGTTTTGCTAGAATACTGTAGCCCTTCTCACGCTGTCCAGCCTTGATCAACCAACGAGGAGATTCTTCCATAAAGCCAAGTGCGATGTAGAAGGCGTTGACGAGAGCACCAAGCATGCAGAGGAGACAAGGGATTCTCCACGACCAGTCGCTGTTCAAATTCAGAGTTCCAAAACAAGCCCAAGAGGAGACTGTTGAGCCGATGTAGTACATGCACAGGTAGGAGGCTCCAGCGACAGCTCTCAAACGCTACAGAGACAAAACCCGTGAGCAAGAGACGCTTCAATGGGCAACATTGAGAAATCGAATCTACCGGGTGACAGAGCTCCATGATCATGGGTGGGGCTGCTACACCTTGGAAAGCAGCACCAGCACCAATGATGACTCGCCCACCGATGAACATGCCTCTGTTTTGAGCAAACGACATGACAAACGTTCCAGCGATCTGTGAAGTTAGTCAAGATATGAGACAGAATGAGCGATCTTATCTCAGCATCAGGCGATCACCCGAGAGTATTTACGAGAATGATGGAGCCAACAAAGATTGGGAGACGACGACCCCAGCGTTCACACATGATAACGGCAATGAATGGCATCACCAAAGTAGCTATGTAACTCAAGCTATGTCAAGACTTGAGAGCGCCCGAAGAAGCGGTTGCTGCACTCACGGAAGTACATGGAGGCACTGATCAAGCCAAGGTCACTCGAAGTCGGGTTCCCAAAATAAGTCTGCCATCTGTCGAGAGTCTGTAGACCGTTCAAAAGAGAGCTGTCGTAGCCAGCGGTGAAGATCTATTTCAGGATGAATCCGTCAGATGCTCTGCCACGGTTTGGAAAGACATGCGAGCAGACCCACGTACACAGAAGTACAAGGTGAAGATAGAGATCATGGACTTTCGAAGTCCCTTGTCCTACCACCAGTTCTGATCGTAGAGAAAAGCATCAGCGCTTGCCGAATGGAAAGCAGTACGAGATGAGTGAGCTCACTTTGTGGACATTGTCTGCAGGCCGCGAAGGAACACAACAAGTTCAGACGCCAGATCCACATACCCCAAACGACGAGGGTACGTACTCTGCCATGTTTGCCAATTTGAGGAGCTATGAGCGGCTGCGGAAGGCATGTTATATGTAAGTGAAGTGCTACAGAATGGAGCTCTGTTGTTGGGTTCGACTCGGAGTGGACGATGAAGAAATGTGGGGTTATTTGAAAGGGAGAGGAGCTCCTGCTTTTAAGTGCAGAGGGCTCATCTACCCCGCTGTTCCTCATAGCCCTCTCTCTGGCTCAAACGGAAATTGTTTCCCCACCGAAAAAGCGCGAGAGTCGACACATGACGAGGGCGATTTATTTTCAGCGATACAGCGAACAGAACCTAAACAAAAACAAGACGTTTTGAGGGATGTGACTTAAATCCCCAAATGGGTCTATCCACCACCCAGCTGAACGGTCGGTCTTCGGTCGGTCAATAGGTCAATATTCGGACGCATCAGGGTTCACGAGACCTTGCCCTGCGCGACTCTTCTCTCTTTCTTCGAGCTTCGAACCGCATCTCTCACACCCAGATTCAGCTCCTATAGCATGGTTGCTACTCTTACTGCCGAAACTCTCAACCCAGAAGCTCTCTTGAAAGAGCTCACTCTTCCTGAGAAATGCGCGTTCGTAACTATATCCCGAAGTTTCGTCGAGAGTACCTTCACCTTCCCCACTTCTAACCTTTTCTCTGTTTGAGCATCTCAGTATCCTAGCAGGAAAGGATCTATGGCACACAGTTCCTATCGAACGAGTTGGCTTGCCTTCTATTAGAGTCTCTGATGGTCCAAATGGGTGAGTAGCAGCTATCCCTAAGTTTCTCCGACGACCAGGCGTCTTCTGACACGTTCCTTTCCTTTTTATAGTGTAAGAGGTACCAGGTAAGAACAGATATATCTTGGTTTTAATTTTAGTCGTGTATTCATGACGTGGCTTCGCTTTTGGTCAGATTCTTCGACGGTGTCCCGTCTTCCTGTTTCCCATGTGCCACAGCTCTTGCTGCCACTTGGGACCTTGATTTGGCTAAGAGAATCGGTGGTGCTATTGCAGATGAAGCAAAAGCTAAAGGTGCTCCCTGTGTACTTGGTCCAACCGTCAACATCCAAAGATCTCCATTAGGAGGCAGAGGTTTCGAATCTTACTCTGAGGATCCTTACTTGTCCGGAAAGATGTCCGCTGCTTGGATCACTGGTCTTCAAGACAAGAAGGTTGCCGCAACTCTTAAAGTGAGTGTGTTCTCCTTTTTTTCTGGCGGGGAAGGGGGTTCGTTTTCGCATTGCGCGATCTGACCTCTCACCATCTCACAGCACTTCGTTGTCAACGACGCTGAGACTGAGAGATTCAGCAGTAAGTTTTTTTTATGAATTTATATATATACTTTCAAAGTCTTTCTCTTAACTGACAACTCGTATAGTGTCCTCTGAGGTTGGCGACAGAGCTCTCAGAGAGATCTACTTGCGTCCATTCGAGATCGCGGTCAAGGAATCTGATCCATGGTCCATCATGACCTCCTACAACCGAATCAATGGCACCCACTGTTCTGAGAATAAGAACCTTCTTCAAGGTATCCTCAGAGGCGAATGGGGTTTCAAAGGAGTGAGTTTCACACATCTTGACAGCATTGTTGTGAAGAGCCTGAAAGGTGCTGATAACATCTCTTGTTTTGGCGATGGTAGATGTTGATGTCAGATTGGTGGGGTACCTACAGTACTATTGAGGCTGCCCAAGCTGGTCTTGATCTTGAGATGCCTGGTTCGACGGTCTACAGAGGATCTTTGTTGATGAGTGCTGTCAGAGGTAAGTACTAAACCGCGTTGTTTAGTTTCTAAGGATCATGTTAGCCAACCAAACCTGTACTACCTTTTTTTTATAGCTGAAAAGCTCACTGTAGCAGAGATCGACAAGCTGGCCCTCAGAGTCCTCAAGTTCATGAAGACCTGTTTGGTCCCAGAAATCTCCGCTACTGAGTCCGGAATCGACACTGCCTTCACCCGATCGATCCTCCGTGAATCCGCTGCCCAATCCATCGTCCTCCTCAAGAACACCTCCAACGTCCTCCCTGTTAATGTCAAGAAGACCAAGACCATCGCTATCATCGGTGACAACGCGCTTGTCGCACAGATCTCCGGTGGTGGGTCTGCTTCTATGAAGGCTACCAGAATCATCAATGTCATCGATGGTATTAAGGAAGCTGCTCCAGATGCCAAAGTGTCTTACACTGTAGGCGCTTACGGTACATTCCTACCTTCGTTTTGATCCCTAAGCAGGCGTCTAATTATTCTCCTTATTCGCGGCAACAGGTCACAAGCTCCTTCCTCCCGTTGGACAGTTCCTCGTTTCACCCTCCTCAGGAAAGAAAGGATTCGACTGGAACTGGTACAACAGCGACCCATTCACCACATCTGCCAAGCCAGCAGCCATCTTGACAATGCACCTCACCGAGTCTTCTGGGTTCATGGGAATGGATCCCCTTCCTGGCGTCGACCTCGAGGCTTTCGGACACATGAGTGGATATTACATTCCTGAGATCGGAGGCGACTACGACTTCTCAGTCGTTGTCAACGGTAAAGGACGCCTCTTTGTTGACGGTCAGCTGGTTGTTGACAACTGGGAAAACCAGGTTAGAGATGAGCACTTCTTTGGCACTGGTACCAGAGAGGAGATCGGAACCGTCAAACTTGAAGCTGGGAAGAAGCACCTTGTCGAGCTGCGCTTCCAAGGTCCTCATAATGATGGGGGAGGATTCGCGGCTGGACTTGGTGCGTTCCGAGTTGGTGCAGCGCGAGTGATCGACCGTAAGGAGGAGATCAAGAACGCTGTTGAACTTGCCAAATCTTCAGATGGTGCGCTATCCTTATTCTGCTTCCGATCGTTTCAGATTTACTTCGCTGACAGCTGGATGGTGTTGTGCCGTTGCACGTCTTAGTTTCCATTCTGGTCATTGGCTTGAACGGAGAATGGGAGTCGGAGGGCTTCGACAGAAAGCATATGAAGTGAGTCTCTCTTGTTAAGCAACTTGTTCACTCATATCTCATACTGATCAGCGTTGATACGCAACAGACTCCCACCAGGCATCGATGACTTGGCCGCCGCTGTCCTCGAAGCTGTTCCATCCACCATCGTTGTCACTCAATCGGGAACTCCAATCGAGGTTCGTACTATCCTCTTTAGACTACTCTGCGCTGGTAGTTGAGCCAGATCCTTCGTCGCAAATAGATGCCTTGGGTCAACCAAGCTACTACTCTTCTCCACGCTTGGTTCGGTGGTAACGAAGGTGGACACGCCATCGCCGATGTCATCTTCGGTAAGGTTAACCCAGCTGCCAAGCTGTCCCTCTCTTTCCCCAAGAGGCTTGAGGACAACCCAACCTTCCTCACCTTCCCGTGAGTATTCATCTCTCGTCGCAATAGGGAACAAATTTCTGATCAACTGTTTGTTATCTTGTGCTGTTCAGAGGTGAAAACGGAAAGAACTACTACGGAGAAGGTATCTATGTCGGCTACCGATATTACGAGAAGGCATCGTGAGTAACGCCTTCGCTTCCTTCCCTCCTCTTGAAAAATGAAAAATTCTAACGTTTACTCTCATATAGCATTGATACTCTCTTCCCATTCGGATACGGTCTCTCGTACACCACCTTCGCGCTCTCCAAGCTAAAGGCGCCTACGAGCTTTAGCACTTCTACCGGTCTCCTCACTAAAACCGGTTTCTCTTTCTCCGTCGACGTGAAAAATACTGGCTCCCTCGCAGGAGCTGAAGTCATTCAAGTCTACGTTACCGACACAGAGTCGTCGTTGGCTCGTCCACCAAAGGAGCTCAAGGCCTTCGAGAAGGTCTACTTGAAATCAGGCGAATCCAAGACTGTGTCTTTCAAGCTCGATAGAGCTGCTCTGGGATACTGGGATGATAGAAAGAATACCTGGATTGCCGAAAAGGGAGAATTTAGTCTGATTGTCGCTACTTCGTCTCAGGATGACAGGGCGCTCAGAGCTAAGTTCACGCTGGAGGAGAATTTGACCTGGACTGGTCTTTCTTAGAAAACTTTTTAAAACTTATTTGAACTTGATGAAATTCTTTCTGTATCTTGGCTTACATGAGAAAAAAAAACAGGAAGTTAGCGAGCTCAAGTCGCAGCTGGATTCGTCGGTTGTTCATCTACAACCAGGCACGATGAGCTGAAACCCCTTGATGTATTTCAAACCTCAAAACCAGCTAAAGGTTCCAACCTGGATATCATTTGATCTCAGTTCTGAAAAGCCGGCCCCATCAAACCACCCTGTACAGAGGTGCGAATCCAGATTGTTATTTTCGCTGCTTTCCTACTTCCAAAAACCAAAAATTCGCCTTGCAATGTTTTGCGACAGATGTATGGATGCGGGTTTATGGTGAGAAGGGCTGTCGGTGGGCTGAAAGAATATCAGCGAGAGCTCGGCGAGTTTACTTCGCTGCTCTCGATATGATCTTTTTCCTGTTTCTCATCACCTGGTTCATTTCAACCCACAATCACCTCTATATTTGTGTGTTTTCAGGTCTTCGTATTTCTTTGAGGAAAGCACAGCGACTTTGGTGAGTCTCCCCACTGTAAGAACAAGATATCCATGTTGCACGAGCTGATATCTGCTTTCTCATAATTCTTCAGAGCTCAAAAGCACTTCATTTTCCCCATCAGTCATGACTATCTCTACGAAGAAGCCTTTCGTCGCGCGCTGGGGTATCATTGGGAGCGGCTGGATCAGCTCGGAGTTCTGTAAAGATGTCGCGCTCGTCAGACCAGAGATTTCCGACGTGCTGCATTCAATCGTCGCAGTAGGATCAAGAGATAAAGCTAAAGCTGCAAAATTCATTACTGTGAGTCTTATAGAAGCTTGCATTTTAAATTATATTGGTTATATCTTGCTCCAAGGTTGACATTCCCCAACCCGCCCTTCCAGGAATTCTGTCCCAACGGTGGAAACGCTCAGGCTACCGGTATCGAGTCTTCAAAGCCCAGAGCGGTTGGAAACTACGACGATGTCTATAATGACCCGGATGTCGACATTATCTACGTCGGCACTCCCAATCAGGAACACTTTAAGAACTGCAAGGCTGCGCTCGAAGCTGGCAAGCATTGTCTCCTCGAGAAGCCAGCGACTCTTAACAAAAATGAGTGGGAGTTGTTGGTAAAAATCGCAACGGAGAGGAAGTTGTTTCTGATGGAAGGCAAGTCTCGTTCATTTTCGACGAAGTCTTCTGAAGCGCAAGTCACTGATATCCTCTTTCTACAGCTGTATGGACACGATTTCTTCCTCTCACCCTCAAGCTTCAGAAGCTTATTCATGAGGAAAAGGCCATCGGCGATATTAAAGCTCTCTGGAGTGATTTCTCTAGTTGGTCTTGATCCCTTATCATCTTAAAGGAACTCAAATCTGACGCTAACCTCTTCTCAAAGTGCACTTCCTTGGAAAGATGCCAATGGACCACAGAGCCTTTAACATAAATGCTGCTGGTGGATCGATGCTCGATCTCGGACCTTACACCTTACTTCCAGCAATGTTGTACCTTTACAAGTCCCCCGCCAACGAACTGACCCCACCTGAGAATGTCGTCGGAACAATGCTTAAAGCGGAGACAGGAGTTGATCTTACGACAGGAATCTCCCTTGACTTCCCAAAGCTGGGCGCTAAGGCTACATGTGAGTGAATCTCCGCTTTTGAGATAGGTGGTGATGTTCACGACGTAGACTTACGCAAACTCTATCCGTCGTAAAGTAACTTCAAGTTTCACTTACTGGTCACAGCCCTGGAACACCTTGATTACTGGTACAAAAGGGTGAGTTAAGATCTCTTCTGTTCACCCACCCGCTATCTCAAAACATCGAGTCCAAAGCTTACATCGTCACCGGTTGAATCTTATCAGGCGTGTCGAAATCGGTCCCATCGGCTCTCGTCCAACCAAAGCAATTGTACACCGTTATACTAAAGAAGCCATGATTGGGTTCGAAACGGAATCCGAGGTGATTGAGCTCAACTTCCCTCAGTTCGGACTATACTTTGAAGCAGATGCGGTCGCTAGATCGTTGAGGGATGGCGAAATGGAGAACTCTTCCATGACACATGCTGAGACCCTACTGACTATGGAGGTAAGTGATTTATCTCCGCTGCTGCATCGCGATAAACGCTGTTTGACCAATCCCGCCGGGTTCTCTGATCGTCTTAGATCTTCGATACCGTGAGAAAGCAGAATAACTACATTCTTCCAGAGGGTATGGAGGCTGTTCCCATGTAAACTTGGAATGGTGTGTTCAGTCTAAGGGCTTGTCTTGGGTTGACCGCAGTCTCTTAGAAGTAATTGTGACTGATTGAAAGCCAATCCACTGGCATGCGCTTCAGACCTTGCCAACGAGTATCACAAGATGTTCTAAGTTGGATTCATTATAAAGCAACAGCCAGTTGTTCGTATGTACGTTTTTGACCCCCGGGAAATGGAATTGAAAGGCAAAAAAGGAAAGATGATCGACAGAGGAGAAATGCAAGAGTGGGTAATTCTATATTTGGTGATCGTTAGGTGAAGGATGATGAAGAAGATACAGTCTGTAATGAGAGATCTATTGAGCGCTGAGGGAAGCGATGAGAGTCTGCGATGAAGTAAATGATAGTTAGTCAGACAATCTGAAGCGTGAATTCAGATAAGGAATATTTAAGACTCACTTGTTTATCTTCTGGGCTCAATGTACCAAGGACAGCCATGAGACCTTGAAGAGCGCCTTGTCTCTCACTGTCGGCGAAAGCAACAATTCTCTCAGAGACGTAATCGGTTCTGATCTTGGCGACGGCGTCGTTGATAGCAGTAGCGTTGGACTCAATCCATTGGGCAGTCTCAACATCAGATGTGAGGTCGACCTGTGTGATGGAGTCGAGGATGGCGCGGCGAGATGAGAGGGTAAGGTCAGGGTTGGCTGCTGCAATCTTTGAGAGAACGTTCTCCTCGTTAAGTCTTCTTCTCAGTCTCCAGTAGAAGAATCTTCTGCTCTCCTTCCAGAGGGCTCTCTTCGCGCACCCCTTGGCCTCCATACGTCCGACTCTGTCGTGGAGATCGGCGTACAGAAGAGAGATGGACTTGTAAGTTGGCTCTAACAGAGTCTCGCGAGCCTTGAGCTTTTCACCAATAGCAGCACGCTCTTCAGAAGATGCAGCAGCTGATAGAGATGCTTTGAGAGATGCGTAGGTGGTGTCGAGTCTCTCCATGAGA
Organism: Krasilnikovozyma curviuscula; assembly: GCA_014825775.1. NCBI lineage: Eukaryota > Fungi > Basidiomycota > Tremellomycetes > Cystofilobasidiales > Mrakiaceae > Krasilnikovozyma > Krasilnikovozyma curviuscula. The sequence continues at coordinate 84,249 of MVAQ01000045.1, forward strand.
GGAATGACTTTGTCTCTTCTGAACTTGATTTCAACAATTCCCTCAGGTTCTGTGACGCGAGATATATATATTAGTTTCTGTTTCAGGACTAGTCAACGAAAGTCAAAACTCACCGAGAATACCACCTCTCGCGTCAGTGTCAGCATACATTTCCATCTGCGCTTCATTGATCGTTGGATCCAGGACGACCCAAGCACCACCACGAAGTTCACCGTTAGGCACGATGTAGACGAAGACTGGCTGCTTGAATGAAGACAGGCCATCAACAATCTTGGAACCTTGCTTCAAGATCTCGTCGTACTGTTGATCAGTTGAAAAGAAAGCCGTCAGAGAGTGCGTCGCGAGCCGAAGCGAGCCTCATAATTTAGCCACGTACCATATCCTGTTGTCCACCAGAGAAACCTCTCATATTGGCCAAAATGACTAAAGGAAGACCTTCCCTATTGATGTCGAAGATGGCTTGAGCGGTCTTGTAAGCACTGTTAGGGGTCCAGACTTGACCGGCTTCTAAGATTTTCTGTTCAAAGCCAGCAGCGTTGGCTGGATCAGCTGGAACGATACGCTCAGTTGTTCGAGTTTCGACTGCAATCACACCGAGCGGAATTCCACCGAGACGGGCACGACCGCAGACAATAGTCTTTGCCCAGTCACCGAGAACTTCCTGCAGAAGGTTGAAAGCAAAATAAGAAAGTAAATTAGAAGGTGCACTGAGGATGGAGATTGTGAGAAGGTTGTCAACTTACGAAAAAGGATCCCTTGTCGAACAAACCAGTCAAACCCTCATCCTCCTTACCCTCCAACAACCATCTTGGATCGTATGGTCCCTTAGGTGGAGAATAAGTAACATCTCTGTCCCAAGCGTCCAAAGAAGGAGATATTGGAATAGCTTTGCCTTTCCGTTCTGGGACATAAGCGAGCCACTTCAACACCTTAAGAGCACCATCGAGATCGTGTTCCGCCACCAAGTGAGATGTTCCGTTTCTCGCCATAATTTGAGTACCACCAAGTTGCAAGTTGGAGGTATAGACTTCACGACCAAGGACCTTGTTGAGAGCTTGAGCACCAGTGAGAATCATTGGATTGCCCTCAACTTGGATAGATCTTTGACCGAGACGGACAAGGTAGGCACCAATACCGACGGATCTAGCAGTGACGAGAGAGATCGTGAAGAGACCCTCATCATACGCACGGGAGGTGGCACCGGCGATGAGTCCAGAGCCTCTGAGAGACTCCACACCGAGACCATCAGCAAGACCGATGATATCAATGATCTAAAAAGAAAATCGGTTAATCAGAAAAACCTACTTAGAATCGAAGCCTCTTTGAAAGAACTCACCTTATGCCGCCTTTCGCCTTCGTCCTCAATCTCCACGGTGTTGACGCTGGAGCCTTTCTTGGCGAGAGAAGAGAAAGTGTCAGGAGTCCTGAGATAAGTTAGGACAAGTTTGTCGTCAGACACAAGACAACAGATAAATGACTTCGAGTGATTGTTCGACTTACAAGTACAAGTACTTGACACCCTTCTGCGGATCGGCTGGGTCGTTCCAGGCAGCTTGGAACAAGTTGAGAAGCTCTTCCGCAATGCCAAGTCGAGCACCAGAATTAGCAGAGAGGTAGATTCTAGGAACGCCAAGCTTGACAGCCAACTGGGTAGCCTTGAAGAAGTATTCGTCTTCGAGTGGACCGAAGGAACCAATCTTGAAGGTGATATCGTTAGCGATGACCAACGCACGTCTACCCTTAGGGTATTCAGGCGTTTGCATCGTGAAGATCCAAGCGACCATACCACAGGCATTTGAACCTGGTGGTCTGATAACCTCTTGAAGCTCATTGTTTTCGTCAAGAACAAGCTCTACGGCAGTCAACGGTTCAGGTGGAACGCGAAGACCTGGGATCTTGGCAGCAGCTTCAGCCCAGACCTTTCGAAGACTCTGGAGGAAGAGATCAGGGTAGTCATCTAAGAGAAAGAGAAGGACTTCAGTGCCTATTACTCGAACATGGGAAAAGAAGTTGTCATACAGGCGTAGGTAGTACCAACTTTGTGAGCTTGGTAACGTCTTGGTTGAAGACTGTTCTTGGTGGTGTATGGGTGACTGACTGGTTGAAGGTGGAAAGGACCAATCTCATCGCCAATCGTCTTGAGGATGGTAGCTCCTTTGTCGGTTTCAATTTCTTGGTAAGCGAAGTACTTCACGACGAACCCAGAAACGTTCTCGATACAAGCACGGATTGGAGTGATGTTCCCATCTTCATCCTCGAGGACCATTCTGATCTCAGCGGCAGTCACACGCAGACGCCATAGCCTCTTTCCGTGACGCTCAATAAATCCAGCGAGAGCTTCTTGGACATCATTGAAGTCAACAAGGACATTGTAGATGAAGTTGATTGAGACGTGGTTACAGTCAGCTAGAAGAAAAAGATAGGTGGCGTGAGCCCCAATTGTTTTGGTTAGAACGATAGCCAAAAACCACGCGCACCAGTTCTGGCATCAGCTCCGACAACCTCCAAAGCGTCCATGATATCGGTGACAAGACGATCACACTCAGAAATGAGATACTCGGCCGTTCGCATTGACCCCTTGATTCTACCAGGTCGAACGAGAGCTCTGATGAAGAACCTGACATCAGAAGAGTTCTCACGGCCTTCACCACGGTAGATATCTGCGAGATTGATGAAACGTGAGAGTCAGCATTTTCTAGAGAGAAAGAATTCGAGGATGATAAAAGTGTAAATACTCACGAACTTGACGGTTGTCAACGAAAACAGGCGTTACGTTGAAGTTAGACAAACGTCCGAGTTCAAGCTGGCTAGCAAGAGCTGGCTCAATGTTTCTTATGGTTTGATCTTCAACCCAAACCGTTGAAGGGCCAGTCTCAGCCTTCTTCTGTCTAAAGGTGAAGTAGGATGGGTAGACATCCTGACGACAGACAAGGAATGTAACTCTTCGAACACCACGTTGGAGAACAATGTCGGAATTCTTCTGAAGGATATCGCTGAACTTTGATTGCCATTCAGCATCAGTCATGTCGTCAGCCTTGTTGAAAGCACGAACAGCGATGTTCAGGACATTTGGTACGCTGCTGTCTTTACCGTGACGCTGGATGAACTAGAGAACGAGAAAGACGTTAGTGTATAGTCTCTGAATCAACATTACGATTGAAGCTCACCTCATCTGGGTTATACATAGACAAGAACGAGAGGACGTGGTTGAAACCGGCTTCGACTTCCTTGATGTTGTTAAAGCTGGTCATGACACCAGTCCTCATTGGCTCGGTTTGACTCTGCTTGATTTTGTAAGTCAAGTCAGACATTGAACCAACCCTATAGACGTCCTTGCTAGAGTCCACACGAGGAGTACCAGGTTCTGGGTGAGCCTGGTTAAGCTTGAACCTCCATGTGATGACACCAGCAGCACCATCTTCACCGACTTCGTGTTCTGGGGGGGGAAAAAAAGTCGTTCCAATTAATGAAGGATACCACAATTTGAGAAAGATGTGGATACTCACGGATGTCGAGAATGGAGTACTCTCTGTAAGCTCTGATAATGTAAACAGTCAAAGCAGCGATGACAATGTACGGATCAGTGTGCTGGAAGAAGGATGACAACACATCGTAAACAGTGAACCTCGAGTTGGAAAGTTCAGTGAGGATATCAATGGAAGGACTTCTGTGTCCGTCTCCGCTTTCACCGTAGAAAGAGGTGGTGACGGAAGAAACCAAGATCTTCTCCATTTGGGATCGTCGCTCCTCGTAAGAAGGAAGGGACGACGAGATGAGGATCTCTCTGGCCTTCAAGCAGACCTTGCTTGTTTGAGGTAGGCTGGAAAGAGAGAGAGAGAGAGAGCATGCTGCATCAGATTCATTTCCTGATACTGGTAAGCAAATGGGATGCAACACTTACCGAGATGGCATGTCAGCCATTTCTTTCAAGACCTTTTGAAGTGCTGATCCTTCCAAAGCCAAGTGGGACTCCTTGACAGCGTCCAAAAGGTTGAGAATAAGCTTGCTTCTAGTTGAGAGGTGGGAGTGAGCAAGGACCAATGAGAGGACTTTGTTCAACTCGTCTCTGTTTTGGTCACGGAGTGTAAGAACAACGGCTTCTTCACTGTCTGAAGCGAAAAGGTTCTCCACAGCAAGGTATGCTCTCAGAAGTTCAGTGAAAATACTGGAACGGGAATAGATGTGTTAGACTCAAAGCACTTAAGAAATGGAACACAACCTCTAACACTCACACCGCAGCATGACCAGTAAGCCCGCCAGCATATCTGCTAGCACAGTTGTATAGAGTAGCAGCAGCAGTTCTGGTTGCAGTACGATCTTGAGGCTTGAGGTTTTCAATGTATTGGTCAATCTGCTTGACAACCTTGGCACCTGGGAAGGCAGCACCTTCTTTCTCTTGAGCAGCCGCAATGGTTGCCTTGACCTGCTCCTCGAGGTCAGCTGGTATACGACCAGAGAGAGTAGAGAGAACAGCGGAGGCTTCTCCAAATGGAAGTTCTGGTGTTGCCAGCAACTGGGCCAAATTGCGTACGGTGAGCTGAAAGGCAGTAAAAGAACATCAGCATATGATTCGGTGTGTGGAAGGCAACTTCCAATTACAGACGAGAACCTTACGGAGGTCGAATCACTCTCGAAACCGTCGAGCACAGCATAGAGGGTTGCGAGTTGAGATGACAAGAGCTGCCATGGCTTGGATCCTTCAACGTTTGGTGTGCCCATGTCTGGCAAGATACCTTCGAAAGGCTTAGCTTTCTTGACTCTGGTTGGATCATCCAATCTGAGGATACCAATGATCGCTCCAGGATCAACAGTGACACCAGGTTGCTTAACGAACTGGACGTGTCCAGATTCAGCGGCAATCAGAGGCATAATCATCTTCATGACTTCGATTTCAGCATAGACGTCTCCGGCGTTGAGGTGGTCACCGCTGTCAACAAGGAACTTGACAATTTTACCTGGAGAAGGCGATCGTAATTGGGTTCTGTCGTCGTAACACAGCAAGAAGGGGAAGTCAGCTAGAAATCCTGTCGAGAAACAATAGCTAGACCTGCTCACGGGTCATTCTCTTGCTCGATCAAGCAAGTCTTAGCATCAACTTGGATACGCATGGTTCCAACTTCTTCCCTCCAGTAAAGAGTGTGAGATCGAGAGTTAAGGAGGACAAGCATGCCTCCATCAGCCAAAGGTCTAATGCCAACTTGGGTCTTACCGCCGTTGACGTAGAGGTTGTAGGTGTTGACGCTAGATCTAGCAGTGGTGAAGTTGTATCTGACACCGTCGTAGATAAAGTCGAAGTTGAAGACAGTCTTGAGGATGTCCTTTGATGGGACTTGACCCTTGTCGAGAATTCTTCTGTACTCAGCCCAGCAATCTTCACTGGCGATGTAAGCCTTGACGACAGCACCACAGACGACGGCTAAGTTGGTGTCTGGCTTCTCAGAGGTGAGCTTTCGGCTGATCAAGCCATCGAGCCAAGCGGTGGTGATGGTGTTTTCTTCGAAATCGGAGGTTTCGAGAAGAGTAATGAGGTACTCAACGGTGGTTCTGAAATCACCACGGATGGAGAGTTCCTTCAAGGCAACAACCATGTTCTTCCTCGCTGTCGGTCGGTCTGAACCGTAAGCGAATACGTGACCAAACTGAGAATCAGCAAAGGAGTGGATACCACCAGTGGCACCGACGGAGAAGTCTATTGAGCCACAAATATGAATGGTGTCAACGATGCAAAGCGCAAACGAAGTTTTAAAAAAAATCTCCTTACAACCCCAGACGTTTGTATTACTCCTGAAGTTCAGCTCTTGAATGTCACCACCTGAAGGCTTGAAACCATCTTCCGGGTTCTCACTTGTAATTCTACAAGCGACGACGTGGCCCTTTGGTCTTGGTTTCCTTTGGGAAACCTTGCTTTCCTCCTTCTCGTAGTCGAAGTCGATGAGGGTGGAAGAGTGTGGGTCAAGACCGTAGAGCTCTCGTATATCACGGATACGGTGGAGAGTGATACCCATAGCAATTTGAAGCTGAGCAGCTGGGAGGTTGACACCTGAAACCATTTCAGTGGTTGGGTGCTCGACTTGGAGACGAGGGTTGAGTTCCAAGAAGAAGAAGGAGTCGTCGGCGTGGGAATAAAGATCTGAGAGACACGAGGATGTCAGCTGCCAAGCAGTAGAATGACAGAAAATCACAAAAAAAACTTACATTCGACAGTACCAGCACTGACGTATCCGACCAACTTGGCAAGTCTGACGGCAGCCTTCTCCATCTCTTCGAATCTTGGACCCTTGGCGATGGTGACTGGAGCTTCTTCGATGATCTTTTGATGTCTTCTTTGAACGGAACAATCTCTACCGAAGAGAGAAATGGCGTTTCCGTACTGATCAGCTAAGAGTTGGACTTCTAAGTGACGAGCTGAGCCAGCAAGCTTCATGATGAATATTGGAGAACCTGAAAAGTGGCGCAATTGATAAGTCATGAAAAGATCGGAAACTACATTGTCACGGAAAAGAAAATCATACCTGGGACTTCAGAAGCGACAGCCTTGAAAGCGTTAGAAAAGAGGTCGGCGCTGGCAACCATTCGAATACCCTTTCCTCCTCCTCCCTCAGAGGCCTTGATCATGACTGGATAGCCAATAGTAGTCGCTCTCTCCAAGCCAATTTCGACGTTGGTGACACAAGCGGCAGCATAGGCATCATCTGGGACGGTGACGAACCCTTGGGGAGACATGACCGTGTCGGAGATTCCGGTACCTGACCAGGGCATACATGGAACCTGAGCGTGTTGAGCAACGATGGTAGATGAGATTTTATCACCGAGAGATCTCATTGCTGAGCCTGGTGGACCAATGAAGACGATCTTTTGGGGCGAGGCGGCGAGCATTTCAGGAAGACGAGGGTTTTCAGAAGCGTGACCCCTGGACAGGAAAAGTCGAGTAAGCCTTAACGTTCTTTAGGAGGAAGATGAAACGATGGAATTCTCACCATCCAGCCCAGACGGCGTGTACACCAGTTCTTTCCGCGACATCAACAATGAGATCGACGTTAGCATAGTTATTGTTGTTGGTTCCACCTGGGACTTCGACGAATCGATCAGCCATTCTGATGTAGTCAGCATTGACTAAAAAAGACAGGGAAGCCCAAAAATCAGAAACCCAGTGGTTGAAACGTTGAGCGAGGGTAAAAAGAAGGCGAGCGTACCTTTCAGATCCTCTGGGGTTGCCATGACGGTGAAATCTACCGCCCTTTCATCACCAAAGGTTTCATAACACCATTGTCTGATGGAACGAATCTCCTTGACTGCAGCGATACCATTGTTGGCGATGAGGACCTATCGAACAAGTGGCGCCCCCAAAGAAACGAAGAGGAAAAAGTTGGGCAAAGGATGCGTGTCAGTACTGAGCTCTGGGAGATTCACCGCAGGATAGGGGTTGAGAAGCAGAGAGGTGCAGAATAATGCTACCAGGGTTCCCAGTGGGTAGGGAGCTCTGCTTCGATGTTGCAGCCATCTCGAGATTCGCCATCAAAGGGCGTTGCAGAAAAAGGTCACTGACCTTGGTGATGACAGTGTGACCACCCTGACTTCGAACGAAGTCGGCTACAGGTGACTTGGAAGCTGATTCCAATGTATTCCCGCCTGACGGGTTGGATTAAAAGAGGGAGGGAAAGCAGAAGGTCAGCCAAAAGAAAGCAAACACGAATCCTGATGGTAGGTCAGAGCTACTAACCAATGAAATGTTGGACTTTAGCGTGGGCAGCCGACGACGACATGTTGGACGACGTTGCACTGCTGAACCAAATCTAAACCTGACGAGTAGGAAAAGGTGAGGAAATGGTAGTTTGAAGATGATATTTTCGTTGGGTGGGGTGGCAGCAGGCGCGACGCCACCAATAAGAAAAGTGCTGGGGTGTTTCACTGCGGTGAGTTGCGATCGCAGGACAGGTCGCCTTAGCATTGGAAACTCTGATAAGGAAACAAGCATGTCATCTAATTCTATAACAGGCAAAGAGAAGACAAAGAAAAGACGTGGTGTTATGGACATTTTTGTAATTGGGTGGAGATACAATCGAACGTGAAAATAAAAAAGTAAACAGGCGTAAAGAAAACAGACAAAAACGGCGCTGTCCGACATAAAAATTCATTCTAAAAAGACAGTCTCTTGTCGAGACTCATAATGTAACCGATGTTCAGACCTCCGTCCTCCAGAGGTTCAATCGGCATTGGTATTCTGGTCGTGCCAGGGCTGTCGGGGGGTGTCAAGACATCCCAAAATCCCACTCGATGAGGGGATCGTTCCCTTTCAGCAGGACGTATTCCATAATCCGTTGAAGAATACGAAAGTTCGTGTTGTTGATGAGATGGCGTGGTGAGGAAGATCTTTCCCAAGGTAGTCGGCACTTTTCTTATCTTCCCACTTCCGACTCCCACACCTTTCTCAACATCGTAGTCTCCTAGATCATTCTTTGAGTCGTATGTGTCGACAGTCTTCCCCATTTGAGGTCGATTCCAAAAGCTGGATGTCATAGCTCGGGCTGGTGGTGATAACGAGTCAGGAGATGCGAACCCACTCGGGGTGACTCGAGGTGTTTTTATTGTCGATTGGGAGGGGAGATAGTGAGCATGTCTTGGTTCCGATACGCTTAAGAGGACCGTGATGTTGTAAGTTTTGGACAAGATCCTGTAAAAATATGAGGGAGAGATGAGCGAGGTGGATTTTTTGCGAGCAGTAGTGGACGGTGCAACACTTACATCGCTGTGACCAAGCTCCAACCATACCAAGAACCGACGTAGAACCCAATAATAGAGCCTAACTGGCACCCCGCAAGTACCATCGTCGCGAACATCGTCACCCTCATCAACGTAAATAGCACTGGGTCCTTGGCATAGGAGATCTCATTTGCCCTCAGCTCCAACCAAAGCATCATCAGGAGAGAGATGTCAATCACTGTGTTGATTCCAGCCCAGAGAGTTTTGACCATGGTGTAAGGAAGAACCTGGTGCGAGATGACAGAGTCACCGGCGTATCCACTCGTCCAGGTCCAGAGCAGAACGGGACAGGCGATACCGGCAATGGAGGAGATGAGGATGCACGAGGCAATCAGGATTCTAAAGAATTTGGTGAATCTCGAAACTTTGCCCTGGAGGTTGTCGACGAACGCAAACATCCCTGTTGGAGATGACATGACGGCTGTCAGTGAGACAGCGACAGGCAGAGGTGCAAACAAATGATGTGAGCCATACTTTGTGCTATGAAGATCTGGGAGATGGTGATGATGAGACTAGATGCAATAGCTCCAGCTATGGTGTATGGCCTGGAATGAAGTGCCCTCAAGTTGGAGAAGTTGTTGAAATTCTGAACAAGGATTTGGTACGCTCGAGACAAGTCGCAGATCGATTCTGTCAAGTTGAGGATGAACATGACCTATAGTAACAACAGAACCCATAAAAAGGGGTCAGCGGACTACGTCAGAGATGCATCTCACGGCAAGAGCGCGACTGACCAGTATGGCGCGCCTGGTCCAGTTCGTATCGGTCTTGTTCAGGTGTCTCATGAAATAAGTGCACGTCTGAAGTAGCAAAATACCGAAGCCGACCATGGAGAGAGATGTCGCTATGACTAGAGGGCCTAAGTCCCCCTCGCTGTTCAAGGGCACCACCATTGCAACAGGATATTACGGCCAAAGAACCATTCAGAGGGAGGAATTTCTCCAAACTGAACGTAGTGGGTGGTTGAGTGAATAGAGAGGATTTTCCCTTTTTTTTAAGCCAGGGGACTGAGGTTATATAAGAGGTGAGGGCTTGATCAAAAGGGGAGGACAAGAAACCGGCGTACGTCTAGCCATTTTTTTTTGAGTGTTTGTCGCAAATGCAAAGGACGGTCTTCGATCAAGAGCTGATCCAGGTCGTCGTGGTACACATGAACAGCCTGACGCAGATGATGCACATCGAGAAGTGGGGTATCGCCTCTGCTGGGCTGGAAATGGCAGGCGAGATTACGGGCGCCAGACAAAGTCTCAAGCCACCGTCTCGGATTTCGAACCATTGAGCACCTCATCCCCTGGCCTCCCTGGCCAGACCCCGTCGACGAGATAACAGACGGCGACCTAGAATCGAAGTCTCGGTTATCCGTGTGTCAGTGGTTCATTTATTGCGAAACACAATGATTTAATGTATCGTAGAGACAACCTGGATAAGCATGGAGATGCCTGAGGTACGCATGGCACCCATACCACCCTCGAAGAGCTGATAGGGTGATAGGAATATAAGAGAGAGAAAAAAAAAAGCTACGAGGGCGAACGGGGATTTGTTGCCATGCCAGAAAGCCAGGTGGATCAGAAACCCTTCTGTACAGAATCCACAGCTTCCATATCTCGTTTTCAAAACTCCATTTGCCAGGGTGTAAGAGGTTGTTCAAAATCTGCAATAGGTAGCGTCGCCATCGCAGGCAGTTGGATGGGGCTGGGAGAGTTCATGTGGATTTAAGGTTTTGGTGACGCGCCCAATTATGAACTCCATCAAGGGGATTGATATTAGGGATATACATTGCAAGTGTGAAAGATCGTCTCACATTCTCGGAAAGGTCAGCCTCAGCCTCACGCAAACCGCATCCCTCGAGGTTTCAAAACACTGCAGAGAAGATGGCAAGCTTGGGTTGCACCTTGCTTGAAAAAAATCGGACGCTATTGCGAAGAAAATACAAGATAACACCTTCGAGATGGACATAGGCGAGTGACTAACAGATACATGTAGTAGACAAGTAACAGGCGCTCAAATAATTTAGCTATGCACAAGAGGTGGAGGGCCATGCGGCGTGCGAGGGATATAGTCCAAGTGCAAAAAGTTGACAAAATTGGCTGCAGATAAGTAGACTGATAGTGTAAACAGGAGACCAGGAAAAGTCTAGCATTAGTGAAGACCTTTGAAGTAGCTATTGGAGGTCGGATCAACAAGAGACGTGTGTCAGAACAAAGTGGGATTGCCGTAAGCAAGAACGGGGCGTACACCTTCTTGAAGCTTTCTCTCTTTAACCAATTCTGCCAGAAGAGAGTGACTTTAGGACCAATGGTATATCCTGGGTTTGAGCCTAGTCGTCGTTGGAGTTCCAGCAAAGCTTAAGAAATGAGAGAGGAAAGAAAACAAGTCAGGTTCCATCGGTGGCATGGCCTGTAATCTATAGAAACATAGAGGGAGCTGCCATACCAGTGGGAGACACTGTGCCTTTAGCCAAGCAGACAAGACGAGTGAGCCAAGCTACGGGAAAAACAATGTTATGTTAACTCGACGTTATTATTTGACAGGGAGAGCCTACAACACGAGGGTAGTACGTACCAATCAGGTGAAGATCGCAAGAAGTCTTTCCGATTGAGAAGTTAAAAATGAAAAGTAAAACCCGCGAAGAAGCATAGTTTGTCAAAGGCTCAGAAGATAGTCGAGTTGGATTTGAGGAGGGCCACTCACAAGTTCAGTCCCCAAAGCCCAGGGCCCAATCATATGCTTTTCTATGTATTGCAAAACATCTGGAACATGCTCTTCCCAAGCTGAAATGGATGACTTGAAGAATAACAACCTGTTCTGTTCACCTTGTTCAGAAACAGGTTGCCTAGAAAGAGAGTATTTACAACGTCAGCTACAATCATCGTTGCTGGTGAGAAAACTAGCTACCACTCACTCGTAAGCATTGTAGACGACTAGAGTCGCATCAAGCTTGACTTTCAACCATTCTGTTGCCTGTTTATTCACCCGAAGCTGGTCCTGAGGCATCGACGAGCCTTTCTTGGCCAATTCATCCTCGTTTGCTTTTATCTCCGCTAGTAATGTTTCGTGTCGCCTCCTGACCCATTCGCCTGCGCTTCCCGTGTACTTCTGATTCAGCTCGTGTCCGTTTTTTGCAGAGAGGAGTAAGAAGTTTGGGTCTACGGCAGGGAGGTGAACCTGGCTGATCAAGTCGGAGGCCAGGTTGCTCGAGTGAGATGGTGCATGGAGAGATGGTCGTTGAGATTCTGAGGATTGTGATGGTATAGAAAGGATAAATTCGACTATTGACTACATGTAGAGGAGGTGATGGGGGTTTGAGAGTGGGAAATCAATCACTCGTTTCTGAAATTAAATGACCACCACCGACAGACAATCGAAGCGAGCAACTCACAAGGGTATCTTTGTAAGCGCGGTAGATAACATCCTCCGTTGGTGATTTTGGAGGTGTGGTCGACGTCGGTACCTAAACGCAATCGATCGTGCCGAAATGAGATCTGTCAGATTGAGCATCAAGCATTGCTTGCTGGGCACGAGTTAGAACGGATCGCTCACCAGTAGAGTAGGAATGGTACCTAGATCAATGACAATGAACATCATCAGTTACGGAGGTTGAAATCAGAAGTAGAGGGTAGGAACAGACCGTATCCATTAATGCGAAGGTAATCGCGCCTGAAATTATGGCCTTTGCTGATGTCGATATCCCTCAAGTCATAGTCTTTGCGAGGTAAAAAACCTCGTTCATAGAAACAGAGTACCGGAACGGTTGACCCTGGACATCCCGATAATTTGAGAAAACAAACGAAAATGATGACGCGCAGGTTGAGTAACTAAGTTTCCTCGTGTGCCGATGTTAAAAAAAAAAAGGATCGCGAGACATGCCCTTACTTACAGACACTCGTTGCATTCCTATAATGAAATGGAGTTAAGGTATAACTGAAGTATCAGCTGGAGTTCAATTCAAAAAGGGCCTCTACAGGAGGGGCAATCCACAGAAAACCCGTGCGGGTGCTGCTCCCCATATCCCGATGTGAAGGAAGCTGAGACTCACCAGAAGAGGATTGGCAAAGGAGATCGGTCACTCCTAAATGCGTTTCTGCTGTCGGTAAGCGGGAATTTCTCAGCTGATGCTGAAACGGTTTCTTCGCTCGAGGGGGTGGATTCGCCGGAGGACGGCCTTCTCGTCCCTGTCGAGTCTGATGAACCTGGGATCGAGAGGTCCCCAGATACAGCAGACATGGTGGAGTCTAACTTGTCCAGAGAGTGTTTGTTAGAGAACGATCCAATGTATAATAAGTTGTGGGGTGAAGTTTAGAGGACAATTGGTTTCTGTTGCCAGGAAGCTGGATTTTCTCAGGCGCACTTTATTTTTTAAAATGGAACCCTTTTATTTTGCCGTTTCTTCTTCAAGTCAACGATAGGGCTTGATACTGAATGAAAAGATGAAAGGTGGTGTTCGGATTTGGTATTGAAGCTCTGCCTCAGAGGTTTTAATCAGAATCAACGCATTCTGAATGACGCGCGGGCGGATTCCAGAGCGCCAGGAAGCCGGAAATTATTGGGCGCACTTAAATTATTCAATGGAATGTCGACTTAGTCTTATTTTCTTCAAGTTTGCACACGATTTGGATTGTTGAAAGAGAAGATGAAAAGCGATGTTTAGCTTTGCTAAGACAGCTTTGCTTCAAAGTCGTTTACAAGAGCGCAATTTGAATGACATTGGCGGCGCCGACTCAGTAATCATACTCCTGCTCACCCCGATTCTGAGCGTCCAACAGCCTGCTCGCTACATCATTTACTGGAGCTGAAGTCATGGCAGGGGTCCTTCCTATGTTTCCGCGACGCTCTCCATCATTGTCCCCAGCTCCCTCCTCCTCTTCCTCCTCCTCCTCATTGAACCATGTCGCTGAATCGTCTGCAGATGGTAACGGGTCATACGCTTCATTGAAATCAACAAAGTTGTATTCGTCCACTAGATTCTGCAAAATGAAAATTGAATTGATAAGAATGTCAGAAACCATGTTGCAAATCGATGCAGAAGAGCGAACCCTAAGATTGCAACGCATCGCTTACCTCATCGATGCCATCTATCCACTTCTCTCGTATCAGCCGCTCAAACCTATCGATATTCTCCACAAAATTGCCTTCATCTTCTTGAACGATATTGTTGTGTTGCTGCTGTCGTGCATCTTCTTCGTCGTCCGAATCAGACTCAAATTCCTCAGCCTGCTCATGCTCCCTCTTCTTCTCCTCTCGCTTCACCTCCCTCATCCGTTCACCTTCTCTTTCCTCTTCAAACCCTCTCAATAGGTGACCTAGCTTCCCGATCTTCATCGGCTGATTCTTGGACGAAAACGCTGGTTCTTTACCCCACGACTCCTCCTCTTCACCACCAGTACCCAGCCCTGCAGTCTCCACAGGTCTAGGTGGATCCTGTCGGCCCACTACCCTTTCGTAGAGCAATGGCCATCGACTTCGGCCATGGAATGCTGACAGTTCAACAGGTGACGAATTTGTGGCCCAGTGCAGCCTTCTGTTCCTTATGGTTGGGATCTTGGATCTCTGCTGAGGGTTGATCAGTGGAGAGAAGAAGATAGTAAGGTGTGGTGGTAGCGAATGGATATGTTTCTTCAGGAATTGGAATGGCGTAAGGCTGATTTCTGGCGAAGAAGGTGGGAGGGAGAGCCAGGCTAAGATTGCTGCTACTGCTTCAGGGGGGCTATGACCCCAACACCATAACGTTGCCTCTTCAATAAGCAGCTGAACTCATTGCATATGATGAGGCACTCGACTTACAGAGATTCCATTGATTCTAACAAGATTACCAAGTGGATGTTACAAATCAGACTGTTTCGCTGCCACACAATCCCAACTTTGATGCTGCTCCAATGCAAACTGAGAATGATTTTGCAGAGCAACAATATACTAGCGAAGTTTTCATATTGATTACTACATCTCCGGATCCTCCAAAGGAAGCGCATTCCCGGCGCCAAGACCAGTGCCATTGCACCCCAACTCCTTCCACAGGCCATTGATCGTCTCCAATGTGATCCCAGAGGAGACCTTGTACTTAACTTCGGAGTCAAGCCTGTCGGATGGTGTCACTCGGACAAGCAGTCGCAGTTTCACTAGCTCAGGGACCTAATGGAGTTGATGACACAAAGAGATCGAAGAGATACCCAGAAAAGAAGGGCAGAATAGACAGTATTAGAGCCGTAGAGAAGTTATCGGCAAGTCGAGGGTTGAGGGTTCATGACTTACCATCTGTCTCATTCCAATCGTATGGACCAATTCCTCAACTTCCATCTCCCAGTATCCATCATTCTTATCCGATTTTGGTCGATTGTGTTCGATTAGTAGCGATCCTAGAATAGCAGTAAATCGAGGAAGTGGGAACGGCTTTGGTCCTAGAAGCCTTTGAGGGATCTGAAGCGAGTCATTGTCAGCATCGATCCTTGCAACGAAATGAACAAACGAACGGACTTTGACGCGACCACCGGCCCTGACAGGTTTCACAACCCTACCCTTTTTGGTCCCTCCACCTTTCTTCAAGTTCTTCCGCTCATGCTGAGTTCTCCCAAAGAACTTGACATCGGTCCTGAAGGAGTTGTAAGACGCGAAGAAGGCCGAGAGGATCATAAACTTTGCTAGACGAGGGAGATGTGACGGGACGATAACGGTTGTTGAGTTCACCGAAGCGACTTTGCTGGTGGTGAGCGCTCTGAATGGAGATGCAGAGGTGGAAGTGGCTGTTGTAGGTGGTGGTTTGGCAGATGACGTCGATAGATCAGAGAACGACCCAACGGCGGACTGGATGGCTCTTCGCCCTTCGAGCGCTAGGTCATTCATAGTGATGTTTGATCGAGTTTGGGATGTCAGTGGTGAAATCCACTTTGGCCACACCGAGCGGGAGATGCGGAGGAGTTCGAGCGGTGAAGGGTTGGTAGAGGAGGCGGATTGGTATAGCTGGTCGAGAAAGTGCTTAAAGTACTGCTCTAGTTCTGGTGTCAATGGCGAGTGAAGGTGACAGTATGATTCAATATATGAGATGGTCACTGAAGAAGAAGACCGGAGATGGGGAAGTTAGAAAGGTGAGAAGCGCCAGAGAGAAGAGAGCACTCACTTTGACGAGAGAAAGCCGGAATAGCTATTATGGTAGGCTCAGACAAGGTAGTAGGAGACGGTCGTAAGAAGTCCCAAGGCTGGGATGAGATAAAGATGGTTGTGAATGGTTTTTTGGACTAGGAACACACAAATGCCGGGAAAGTCAGCTCGAGAGGATCTTCAGCTCGCTTGCTCATTTGAATAAAAGACTGACAGATTGCCCATGAGATGCTAGTATGCCAGCTAGTCCTCCTACACCGAGTCCCAAACCTGCCTTCACCAGCTTTTCCACTCTGTCGATAATTACGATCCTTCCCTCTTCCAGATTATCCCCATCTTCTTCCAAGTCCCTCACAAACTTCTCCCATCCACCCCACTTCAGTCTCTCCTCCAGCAATGCCTCGTTGCTACTGTTTCCATTGACCAAGCGAGGCACGTAGAAGAACTGACGCGCGATTTCCTCCATCAAGATTTTTTGAGACGCGTTGAATTGGATGCCATTAATGTAGGCAATCCTGCTGGTGGTTCTTGTGTATGCCTGCAAATGGTTGGTGAGGAGAGGGTGCAAGGTGAGGTGTGGGTTGAGATAGACGAATGGGATTCCTATCGAGGGGTCGAGGTACGGCAGTAGCAGCGAGTGCAAAATCGAAGTCATCCTACAAGACCTACAAATAGACAAGCTGATAAGCATCGTGGAAGAAGCATGAGGTTTCGAGCAGCCAGTAGGAAGATCAGGAAGAGATACTGTTTTACCTGCTGATTATCTCGCTTTAGTTTTGGACGTCTAGAGCCAGGGAGCAGCGAT
This sequence comes from Krasilnikovozyma curviuscula, assembly GCA_014825775.1. Lineage (NCBI taxonomy): Eukaryota > Fungi > Basidiomycota > Tremellomycetes > Cystofilobasidiales > Mrakiaceae > Krasilnikovozyma > Krasilnikovozyma curviuscula. The sequence continues at coordinate 100,903 of MVAQ01000045.1, forward strand.
ATCTGGGTCCTAGATGTGCGTGACCTAGCCGCCTCTTAAGAGAGTCATTGTCAAACTTTAGCTGAGCGTGTTTCAGCTGCTGCAATGGATACAATGCAGGTTTATGAAAGAGCGCAGAACTACGACATTTGTCGTGACACACCAGCGCTTGGATCTGGGAGAGAAGCTATGCTTGCTGGGAAAGATGGAACGTAATGGTGTGATGACACTGGGGGACTTGCTGGACAGCAGGAAATATGTCCAGCTGGGATAGAGAAGGCATCAGAAGATCCAAATTGATTAAACAGATGCACTACTAGAGATCCCACCTAGAGACTGCATTGAAACTGGTCAGTCGTTAGGGAGGATGCAGAGCTGGCCACCACTCCTCCTACCCTGTCTCCAGCAATGGATAGTAGAATAGTTCAGAGAGATTCCTCGCACGTGTAAAAGCATCTTTGGTTTGGGAAAGCTGCATGGTGTGGCAGATATCACCCGCTGAGAAGCGTATTGTTTTGATTGAGAGGCAGAGCAGGTGAAATGTCAATGAATTTTGAGAAACAGTAAGACTGGATGGAATGGATTTGAACTCAAATCTTTAAGACTTTAAGATAGCTAACAAAATTGAAAGTCTAAATTCTTGAAATGAAATCCTCAGGCTCAACAGCCTCCGGGTAGCTTGTCCTTCGACACTGAGGACCTCTAAGAGAAGTTGGTGAAAATGGCCCCACCTCTTACCCTCGCTCCTTCAAACAATGCCCCAGATAATTACGAAGAGACACATGTCCATCAGGTATACGAAGTGAGCAGAATTGACACCGTATAGCCGCATTTCATTCTTTTGACCGTTGGTTTCTCTCTACTCTAGCAAATAGCAAATCACTTCTCCTCAACAAGATACAAAGCTTGGCCCACGGTCTCAGGATTCCTACACTCGATACCAAAAGGCTGGATCGGCCTCGACGCTGGGTGTGGAAATGGGAAATATTTACCAGCTTGGGATAACCAAGAGCATGTCGATAATGGACGGACAAAAGGTGATACGTGGATGATTGGTTTGGATAGAAGCGAAGGCCTACTAAATTGTGCTGTTGGTATTGGATACGATAATGAGGCTAATGCTGAGAAGAAGCTGGGTAAAAGAAGAGAAGTTGTGCGAGGGGATGTAATTGATGTTGGAGGTGTCAGAAAGGGCTGCATGGTCAGTATCTGAGGTTTACAGATGCTTTCTTAGTCTCAGTCAGCTTACCAAACCCAAAAACCGACTCTGATTCGTCCTGTGATTTTCTAAAGGATTTTGCGATATCGATAGCAACGCTTCACCACCTCTCGACACCCGAGCGACGTCTCCAGTCCATGCAGGTTTGTCCTTATGTTTGCTTTAAATTTCTTAACAACTTTCTTCTAATACCAATGGTTCCTCTTTCTTGCCTCGACTCCCAGGCGATACTCCGCTCAATATCACCGAAACATGGACGAGCGCTGGTTCACGTCTGGGCCTTAGAACAAGGCACTGATTCTCGCCGACATGCTCCCCCAACCTCAGAGGGTACAGATGAGGCACCCAAAGTCGAAGGCGACCGCGACGCTGAAGATGGTCGCGCACAGGACGTCTTCGTTCCCTGGGTACTGACTCCACCACCTCAACCGAAGCAACCAAAACCAATAAAGTCTAAGATAAAAAAGCCGTACGTCCCGCCTGGATCGACGACATCAGCAGCGCCTTCGGATACTGGATCACTGGTGTCAGGTCTTGAACAACTGGCAGTGGCTCCGATAGTACCAGCAGTACCAGAACCAAAAGTTTATCAAAGATACTACCATTTGTTCCGAGCGGATGAACTAGAGGGATTAGTGATTGAGGCGGCAAAGGAGGAAGGCATCACATTCCTGAAGGATGGACAGGAAGCGAAGGAAGGTGCTGAGTGGATCAAAGTCGTGCGAGAAGGATGGGAGAGGGATAATTGGTGGTGCGAGATTGAGAGAGGTGTGAATTAGGTCTTTTGCTATCGGAAGGAGCTTTAGGTTAGAGGCAACATTGCTTAGTACAATTATCTTCTGGTCCGAGATAATGTATAATGAAAGAGTCCACAGAACCCTCTAACACAGAAGTCCGTCTGCAGTGGATAAATCGTCTACTTCTTCCTTGTCACCGTTGGTTCCTCCTTTTCGACATAGACTAACTCCTCATCACTCGACAGAATGTCCCACACAATCGGCTTCGCTTCCCCCTTCTTCTCCACAGCAACTGTCTTGGCCTTCTTCCCTGCGGTGGGTTGGTCCATTGCCGAAGACGACTTGTAGCCATTCTTTTCTGGCTCGCTCTCGCGCGGCCGTTTCTTGGTTTGCTTGGCGTCTAAACCAGCTGGATCAGGCTTGGAGTACGGAATGATCGGACGAGGTTTGTGAGGAGCTGCTACGGGGTTAAGGGCTGGGGAAGATTTGGAAGCTGAAGCATTCTGAGCCGTAATGCCTGGTTTCGTCGGCTTCGACGAGACTCCTCCGATCGGCGACTGGCCTGGTCGCTGGACAGAGGCCAGCGCAGGCTGCTTCCCATTATGTTTCTTCGTCGGAAGAGGCTCAGGCGATGACGGCATCCGAGCAGCGGATATTTGCCCTGGCGGTGGTGATGAAGATGAGAACGTTGGAGAAGCTGCGTGAGTTGTTGGTGGTAACGGTGGTAGCGCAGAAGATACTTTAGGTTTAGGCTTTGGTTTTGGTTTCGGCTGAATTGCTGGTGATGGGGCTGGCTGTGGAACACTGCCTCTAAGGCCGTTCTGCTTCGGTTTCGACGGTAGATTTACTGGCACTGTTTCTGAGATCGATGGCGGTAGAGGTGATTTCGACAACGAGTCTCTTCTAATGAATTCCTTTTCCCTATCGAGAATGGCCTCGATTCCCAGGTCGAGCTTGCCTGGTTTCTTGGTCCGCGATGGCTTGACCTATGCACAGGTAGCAGTGGGTAAATAACTCAGAAAAAAAAAAAAGCGATAAGAACGAGATGGGCACCTACCAGCGATGCTTTTGTTTTTATCTTTTTCTGAGGTGATATCGCCTGAACAGAAGCTGGAGAAGGGGGTACCCTAGTTGGACGCTGGTCATCGTCTTCATCGTCATCATCCGGTATCTTCTCCGCACTGGTAGTACCCGTTTCCATAGATACAGGATTCAATGAGTATTGTGTAGCAAGTGCTGATGGACCAGTTTCATCGATAGCCTTGCGTTTGCCTTTGTCGACCTATCGTGATTACCCCCTGAGGGGTCAATTGAGCTAGTTGCGCTACAGGTAGAGCGAGGGTAAACAGGAAAGTCTTACAGTAGACAGCTCCTTCTTCGATTCAGCCTGGTAAGAGAGCGTCTTAGACGAGGTTGCGACTGGTGCTGATTTTGAGATTGAAGTTTTCCTCGCATCGTTCTGGACCGTGAACAGTTCTTTTCAGACAGTGTTGTTTCGGCCGGCACAAGACCAGAGTGTGACTTAACTCACCAAAGCATTTTTCTTTCCCTTCTCCATAGGTACATTCCTGACGGCCATGTATCCCCTGCCGTCATTTCGCGTGAGCCTGCTGAACGTAAGCAACTCCCGGCCCAGCGGGTGATAAAGCATTTCATCCTTAGGCAGAGCTTTGAACTGAATGATGAACTTAACAGGCAGCGTTCCAACACAGGAATGGAGGAGTCAGTACACCGCGAAAAAGAGTATTTAAGACGCTCTTGGCTTTGCTCACCTCAGATAGACTGTTACTAGATCTCCAGTTGATAGAGCCTATTTCCCCAAGACGTTCGAGCAGGTCCTATGATAGACAATCAGGGATAGCAGCTAGTCAGCATCATCCAGCAAAAGAATGACACTAGTTCAATCTGGAATCGAAAGGTCTACATGCCTTGGCTTCTACAGCCCTTAGCCCCTCACCCCCGACGACGATTTCTCTCCATTCTTGAGAAGGCATCCTCTGGGTCTTCTGGTGACGCTCTAGTACTGTTTGAGACAGGCGCTGGAAAAAGTAAGATTTCGTGGGGTGATTTCTGCCTCACACGTCGCGTCGAATGGAATCTCGTAGCAGCAAACAACTGATTTTGTAGCAATCTTTCTTGAGAATCGGTAGAGGTAGAGTATCCCTGTATGGAGTCGAAATACCTCGTGAGGTGAGATTAGATTGTACTGAATTCGAAGTTGCTACTACTTTTCCATTTTCAATTCGTCGAGGCGTCTATGTTCGAGGTCGACCTCTCCTGGCGTCGAACGGGCTGAATCTAACGCTATCCGCCTTCAAATATTTCAGCCCCAGCTCCACCAGTCTATACAGCAACGAGATGATAACACGACCAGCATCCCCCTTCGAGAACCCCTAGTACGTCCCCCGTGTTCCCTTTGCTATGCCCGCAAACAACCTGACACCCTCGTCGTTTTGTCCGATCCTCATAAACCAAACAAACAAACAAGTACTCAAAACACCTCCCTCTCTCCTCTCGAGTCCTCGGTCTTGTACGAATACGCCAAGCTAGCTCGGAACCTCAAACGAGTTGCGTTCCTCTGCTGTTTGCCCTTTGTACGCGCGTGTATGTTACTGACAATGGGTTTTCGTATGGGGGAACAGATCGCAGCACTGAACAAAGAGACGTCTGAGACGCCGAACGAGGCTCTACTCAATGATCTACGGAGTCTTGAGCGTAAAATGGGGCTCGTCTTAACATTGGTACGCCGTCCCTGCTCCCTTCCTTCTCTTCCTCCCTTCGTCTTTCCTGACCCTCAACGGTCTTTCCCTCGTTGTAAACAGTACAAAGCGTCCGTGTGGTCCGTTATCGAGGATGTCCGTCTGGCTGAAGAGGATAAGCACGCTGGCTCTTCTCAAGAAGAGCGTAGGGAGGACAGGGAGGGGGAGAGCGAAGACCTGACGATAAGAGACATACAGGATTGGAGTCCACGGTAGAATGAACACTACTTTGCTTGTTTGTGTTGAAATGGTTTGTCTGTTGATGGTTGGACGATGTTGTATGCTACTTAGGAGTCATTATCTTCTTGATCACCACGCAACTCACACGCAAGGACAGACGGAAGAGGAATCTCTGCTCTATCAGCAATCAAATGCTTGGGGAAATACATAAACTCTCAAATTTAACACGCAAAAACAAAACAAATAGATCATGAACAAAGAGGTGCGTCGACACCCCCAGACATCGTCTCCCTTTCTTCTCGAGAATCTTACACCACCACTGAAGCCATCGTCGTCGTCGCAGAAGCAGCAGCAGCAATAGTACCAGCAACATCCTTCGGCAACACCTGGAGTTCACGCAGCGCAGCAAAACCTTCACTCTGTTGCCGATCAATTTAACAAGGCGAGTAGCACGAAACGCGTCCGTCAGTACGATCTTCAGAGAGTTACATCTGGATGAGGATAGCGTGAAGACGGATACACGCACACAGTACAGGACAGAGAAGAGGAGGAACAAGACGGCTCCCGAGAGTGTGACTGTTATCATAGGAAGAGCAAGGTGAGACTCAATGCCCGACTGTTGGCTCCCGACGCTATCGAGCAGAAACGAGGGTTGCCGGTACAGTACGTACTCCATTTTATACTGATCCGGTCCTTGATCCAGTTTCCAAGTAGCACCGCGAGACCAGTGCACACCGCGTGGCCCGCCGCTGTCCCGAATGCAATAATTGGTAACGGCTGTTCCCGAAAACAACTCAGTGTCAATATGATAGAGGAAAAAAAGTGAAGAGACAGAAGAGGGAAGCGTACGTGTGCAGCACCGAGTGCGACGGTTGCTATCTGGCTCCGATCGCCCCACTCGCCAATGAACGTGAGTATGAAACACTTGACAACGATGCTCTGGCCCCAGCGCACGAGGGTGTCCTTCATTTGGGTTTTCGTCGGCAGCTGATCAAGACTGAACGATGAGGAGGATGACCGCTGAGACAGCTTCTCGTCCTCGTCTTCCTCGAAACCGGACTCGAGGCGCTCGGCTGCCGTCAGCAGCTGGTGGGACGATTTTTGGACGACCATAGCTTCGACTTCTTGTGCTTCTTGTGATTGTGCGTCGGGCGTCATCAACAGGCCTTCGTGTAGCATCTTGAAGCCGAAGAGAAGAAAGAGGATGGCGGCCTGCGTGCGGTGCGTCCATGTCGGTATTTTTGGAGGGTGAGGGAAAATGGAATTGATATGAGATGCAGACGGATATATATGGTGAAACAAGAGGGGGATAGAGAGCAGGAGAAAGGAAAAAAATAGAGCATCGGATGTCAGCGCCAAAACAACGAAAGATCAACCACACGTTCGCTCTTTCGCCACGCAGATTCTCCAAAATAAACTCCTTCCTTCTATCTTCATCATTACTGAGCAACAAGAAACAAGCAAATGGAAAGTTCTGTAACTTACGCCAAACAAAGTCCACGTCTTGGGTACCATGTACAATACTTTGCCCATGCTCGCACTCAGCACGCTCATAACTGCGAGACTAGAGAAGCAGCCGAGGAAGACGACAGAGCGAGGGTACCGTGTCGAGAAAATAGCTGCTATCAGGAACGTCTTTTTCAAGAAAAGAAAGGAGGGAAAGGGGAAGGAGGTTAGGGTCTGGATATTGCGAGAGAGGGAGGACAGGGATGGGACGTACTTTGTCGCCGAGTTCGCTGACGATCTGAGTGTGATAATAGACGAGAAAAATCAGCCACACTAGTACAAAAGAGGTGAAAAGAAGGTAGGTATACTTACAATCATCAGGAACGCCTGCGACAGAGCGTCTGATATGTCGCATAGTGCGAACAGCGCAAATATTTGAGAGTCAGCTTAGGTATTTGCTGCTGTAAATGTAGACTACAGAATATGTATGAAGAAAAGAAGCTACTCACGCCAGTTTGAAGTGTCCACAGCAGCTTCAGCCATCTTGACGAATATGAAGGTTGCTTGTCGCAAGGCAGTCAAACCAATCTTTTTTTAAAAGAGAAGGGTCTTCATTCGCTGCCTAGTCCCCACCCACAAGGTACCGTACGATTGGAAAAACGATAAGATAAAAGATTTCAATCAAAAAAAAAAAAAAGTTGCAGCTCACCACGTTCGTGCGTTTCGATCATCGTAACCCCACCACCACACGATGTCCTTCAGCCATTTCAACACCATCGACCATGGCCAGCAGCGGCAGCAGCAGCAGAAGTCATTACAAACCTGTCGAGGTCGACGAAGATGGTGGGCAGGACCATCCCATCAAGCTTGAAGAAATCCAGCAGCCGCCAATATCCTACACGAAATTCCCGAGCTCCTCATCTAGAGAGAAGCTGCTCAAATACGAGGGGGAATCCCATCGAGAAGAAGGCGATGATAGCAACGAGGAGAACGATGAGCTGTACGAAGGAGAATCTAATGATGGGGGAAAGTACACCCGAGAAGAGGCGGCCGAAGAGGAAGACATTGACGCCCTCAGCGACTTACTCAAATTGACCAAGAACAGACAGCTGCTGTCCAAGGTACGACGGAAACGATCTTTACTGCTCGCAGCAGCATTCAACAGGACCTCCCTTTTGTCCATCGCTGCAATCACCTTGCTCTCCCTCCTTCTTGCGACCCTCATCCTCTCCCGCAAGGCGTCCGCCAAGAAAATCAATGGCAGCGTCGTCGTCGACAAGATCCAGCTGACGAACACGACGGCATTTCATTCTGCACCGGAGGAGTTCCTGAGGAGGACGGAGGGTGAGGACGGCAGTCCGAGGGTGAGGGAGTATGATTTCACGATCAGTTCGATATGGAGCAACCCCGCCGGCATATGGAAGGAGATGGTCGCTATCAACGGTAACTTTACTTCCCCTTCTCTCTTCCCCTTCGCTGTCACTGAATTTCGTCGTCATGGAGAACAGGTCAGTCACCGGCGCCGCCAATCTTTGCCTACATGAACGACACCCTACGCATCACGGTCCACAATACGATGGCTGTTCCCTCAGGGCTGCACTATCATGGGTTATTTATGACTGGAAAAAACTTCTATGACGGCACATTCTCGATCACTGGTTGTGGGATTCCACCAGGGGAGAAGTTCACGTATGAGTTTATAGTGGAGAACGTCGGGACGTAAGTACTACAATCAACTTATTATTCCTTATTCTTAGCTCCATTCTTGGGAGAAATAAGACCCTTCTCTCCCTACGTTGAGATTTCCCGTTTCTCAAAGAGAAACCGCAGAAGGGGGTTTTGAGCGATGGAACGAATGAACGCTTCTAACACTTGCCGCTTCCCTTGTCGTATATCTCCAATCAGGTACTGGTATCACGGGCACCACCACCTCCAATCGAGCGAAGGCCTCTTCGGTCCTCTAATCCTTTTCCCCTCCCGCACTCTCTCATTACCAACCGGTGCACCACACCACGAAGTCCTCTCTTCTCAGAACGAGGACAAGATGGCATATCAGAGGGACATCATATTACTCCTCGGCGATGTGTACAATACGGACGTCAAGGTGCTCATGAGGCGATATAACGAACATGGTCGAGGGATGGACGGTTCGTTTCTTCCTTCCTTCGCTCCACTCTTTTTTCTTCTAAATCTGATACCGTTGTTACTCAATTGAGTATCATAGGTCAACCAGGGGACGAACCCGTGCCAGACGCAGGCCACATCAACGGTATTTCGCAAGGGCGGTGCGCGTACACGCCCGCCTCAGACGAGAAGATCGTCGAGCGCCGCCTGTCGTACTCCCTCCGCTCATCACCAGCGAGCATATCACTGTCGCGAAGGAATCCTGGCGATGCAAGCAAGTTTGACCCGCCGAAACCTTGGAACCTGACGTGTGCGCAGGAAGATCTCAGTGAGACGCAGCGCGACGCGCTTAAAGTCTACTGGAATGCCACTGCCACGCCTGGAGAGACAGTCAGGTTGAGGGTGGTGAATAGTGCGACTGGGAATGCGATCCGGTTTGCAGTGGATGGCCATTCATTGACGATTGTCGAGGCGGATGGAGAGTACGTAGAGCCTGTTGTGGTGCAAAGTGTCGTGATTGGTGTTGGCCAGGTTCGTTTTATCTTTTCTCCTATACACATACTCACGAGATAAGACCCGCCTGACGTCCTTGTGATTGGGTGCTTGGTTCTTGATCAGAGGTACTCGATCCTCATCACTGCCTCCGAGCCTCTTTCCTCCTCGCCCTTCTGGATCCGCTCAGAAATCGTCGACTCAATGCTGCGGTACAACTCGCTCGCGCTCTCCGAGCGCACAACGTACGGCATCCTCTATTATGCGGGTGGTGAGATGGGTGGGATACCGCGGGAAGAAGGGGAGCCTGCAATAGCAGACATGAGGGGGCATAGAGAGAGTCTGGATCCGAGGGGGGATCTGCATCCCTTGGTAACGGAGGAGATTCCAGACGCTACGAAGTAAGCTTTTCTTCCTCTGTCCTCTCCCGAACGTCCAATGCTGACAAATGCTCTCGAATTACCTAAAGGACGGTGACGGTCGTCATCTCTCAACAATATATCATGACAGGTGACTACCTAGCGTTCGTTAATGACATCTCGTTCGAACCGTTAAACTACGGCCAGTCGTCTCTCTTCCAAGTCGAGGGCACTTCGGACGACGATATCTCGCTCGCGGCGGCGCACCAGCCGTTGGTCGGGCACAAAGACTGGATGCCTTTCGGGTTGGAAAGTATGGTTATTGTGAATGACAAGGAGGAGGTGCTGGATATCTATCTGGACAACTATGACGATGGAGATCAGTAAGTGTGCTGCTTGTTACTTCTTCCTCCCCAGTCCCACTACTAATTAAAGCTCGTTTACTCCTTTATAGTCCATGGCACTTGCACGGTCATGCCTTCTGGGTAATTTCAACCGGTCCAGGGAGGTACCAACCTGGTATCTCCCCCGTCAACACAGTGAATCCAGTCAAGCGCGACACGCTAATCCTGCCGACCTATTCGTTCGCCGTCATCCGTTTCCGCACTACAAACCCGGGCGTTTGGGCACTACACTGCCACATCACGTGGCACGTGGAGCATGGGATGTTTTTGCAGGTTGCGAATGTGCAAAAGGAAGGGTTTAGGAAGATGGTTGGGAGTATCCCGGAGGTGATGAGGGAGCAGTGTAAGACCGTTGGGTCATTGGGGTTGGAAAGAGGCTATTAATTCTGTGGACAAAAATGAGACACAAGGTGGATAGTTTCGAACATTTTGGTGAGAGAGATCAAGGGAGACCCTTGACACTGAACGAATGCTCTCATTTCCAGCTGGAGGTCCCACCACTCGACATAGATGACGATTTTATTGTATCGATAGACACTTCATGACTAAACTGATAAGTTTGTTTACATGCGAGGAGAATATTGGCAGTGTGCTATGGCCGGCCAAATCAAACAAGCCCCTTGTTCGGATTTAGTGTGGTACTACCAACGTTGGGCAATGTCCTAACAGAAGGAATTTATCAATGGATTGAAGATGGAAGCATAGCAGAAGGGCCGGAGGTCAGGAATTTGCTTTGTTTTGAGCACGGTGCTGTTTAGGTTTCGTGACGACTTAGACTGGCGAGCGCTAGTCTGTTTTCTGTTTACTTTCTATCTGCGCATGGTTCAAAGCATACACACACAAATTGCTTCTTGTTCACACCTCTCCGGAAACTCCTTGTGTGCTTTCCACTTGCTCCTTTTATTTATTTTGGGAGGATTGACGTCGCTCTTCCATCGCGACGCGTCGGTGGCTTACACCACCCGGAGTAAAGTTTTTCGAGAGCACCCAGTTGTTTTTCACGACATTATCTCTGAATTTTTTGAATGGAAGAGAAAGAGATCCTAAGATGGGAAAGACTGGCTCTGCTGCAGCGAGAGTTGGTCTGGCTGGTTGACCGACTGCGTCAAGTCGGGGGCTGTGACGCGCGCCACAGCATCTTCAAAATGATTTTGCGTTTCATCGAGCCGCCTGGTTCCCAACGCTCAAACAACAACCTTTTCTTATAAACACCCTTCCCTAATCCTTTCATCTCTACTCCTAAGATGCAATTCGCCATCAAGGCTGCTGCCCTCGCCTCCCTCGTCTCTGGTGCCATGGCTGCCGTACGTGTTGTATTGACTGGGTGTTTTCCCCTTTTTTTCGAGGGTGACACGATGTTTTTAGCTGGTTTTCGATGACTGACAGGCTTATACCTACTTGTCCCACTGCGTTTCTCTAGATCAACACCCCATCTAATCTCGTCCCATGCCAACCAACTCAACTGGTATGTGTTTTTTAAGATTGAGAAGCGGGCCAGCTGCTCGTTGTTTTTCGAGGCTCGCGCGAAGTGAAGATGGGAATTCTGACTCTTTCTTGCTCTATGTCCACCTTTTTTAAAACTCTTACTATCGATAGACTTGGGATGCTACTACTGTACGTAACTCATCTCACCTGTCACCTTTTCTGGCGAGCTTGAGCTGACCTTTCCTTTGTGGTTGCTGCGTGCTTGCCTAGGCCCCGTTAGTCTGCCCCTTTCATAAAATAAAATTTCTACTGACGTTGTAGCTGACTCTCTTTGTTATACTGCATCGTCAGATACTACTTGACTGCTTACGAAGGTGGATCTCAAACCTCTGTGCTGTACGCTTTTTCCATACTGACCCTCGAGCCCAGCACTTGCGACTAACCATCTCCCATTCTTGTTTTTAGTGAGACCATCACCACCGTTTCAAGCGGTACCTCTTGTGAGTCTTACATCCTCCAGATCTATTTCAACCTACTGTTCACTCACCAATTTCGCTCCTTATTTTAGACACCTGGGTTCGTACTTTTTTTTTTTTTTTTTTTTTTTTTTGGTATAAATCCAC